>JAOSBK010000205.1:11823446-11840412 GCA_027568895.1 Erythroxylum shatona | reverse complement strand
TCATCATTCCCTTGAAGTAAACTCCTTTACTTACATGGAGATAAATCGCAACACTACAGTCTAAACCATAATCAAGCAACCAACTTGATTATTTAACTATGAATCAATTAATTTAGATTTTAATAGTATACATGTTTCCCATGCATCTCTATGGATATGTCTATTACTTACAAAAGAATCTCAGTACCTTTTGACTAGATATATAATGCTCGTACATATAAAATCAAACTCTTTTGTTTCATTAATAATAAATATTTTCATTACAAAATTATAACTGGAAGAAAAGTAAGTTACATGTAAATGCACTTGCTTTCCAAGGTACTATATTATATAACTCCAACATATTGTTGCTGAAAATCTGACTCTTCATTGTCATGCGAATTATTTCTGCCTCCTCTGTCTCTTCCACCATTTGCATGATTCCAACCTCGTCTATGACCTCTTCCTCCTCATCCTCTACTATATCCTTGATGTTGATTGTCTTCTTTTTCATTTAAATCAACTTTGCTTGCAGCTCTTCAACATCTAGTTCTTCTCTTTTCTTCAATCTCTCTTCATTGACTTGTAACGAACCCAAAAGGTGATCTATAGACATCGAATCCAAATCCTTTGATTCTTCAATTGTACTCAAAATGTAATCAAATTTTAAAATTAGCGACAGAAGAATTTTTTCAATCACTCAAACGTCTTCCATCAACTCTCCATATCTCTTTAATTGATTCACAATAGTCAAAACTATGCCAAAATACTCTTCTATAGATTCAAAATCCTCCATCTTGAGATTTTCATAGTCATATCTCAAAGTCTACAAGCATACTTTCATTGCTTTGTCTTTTCCTCCAAAACAATTATGTAAAATTTCCCATGCTTCTCTTGCCGTAGTTACAATAGACATCTTTTCGAACATATTTTCATCTACGCACATATGAATAAGAGTGAGAGCTTGCTAATCTTTCTTTCTAGCTTTCTGTAGCGCTTCCTTTTTGCTATGTTAACGCTTCTTCACATTCTAGATGACTGTAGCCTTTTTCTACAATATTCCACACATCTTGTGATCCTAGCAATGCTTTTATTCTGATACACCAGTTGTCATAATTCTCCTTGTTAAGTTTTGAAAATTGAAAAGGTAACATTCCATTCATTTTGATTTTTACTATGGAACACCTTCAAAATATAGTTTCTAGCGCTTCTATATATCTTCTGGCAGTGGCTAAATAATAGCAATGTTCTTCTTTCATCTGGGAGGTTTTGAGTTCAAATCCTAGCTTCTGCAGTTGAATTGAGAAATAATTTCTTCAACAGATTCGTTCGTGTCTTATGTTGTGGAGATCTGTAGCCCAATGGTCAAGATGTGCCCCTTTACTCTAGGTTTTGTTGTCGAATCCCAGAAACCATACTACATATGAAAACTATTTTTTATGTTTTCCCTTCAAACGTCCATGTTCTCTAGTCTCTCCAGCTCATGATCTCTAAATCTCACGTCTTCCTCTCTGCTACTTGTCTTCTCCTACTTTCTCTATCTTTTGCTCTCTATGCCTGTTATTTTGGTCGTTGCTAGTTTTAATGTTCTGTACGAGAGGTGTTTGATAAAACATCTCAAAGAGATGGATAGTGGAAAATTGATTTCTAGCTCTGATACCACTTTGTTGGATAATAAAAAATACAAAAGAGGCAAAAGGAATAGAGGCTAAATAATCTTTTGTATTATAGGCCATCATCTAAGAGATCACACATTGTCCTTCTGCTAAGTCGATGGTAGGCCATCCTGGGTAAGGGAAGTTGAAGTTCAGATTTGAGTTTAGCTTTTTCATTGGTATTACCTCTACTAGGATTGAGAAATTGTTTAGTTAAGGATATCTTATTTTCTGGTTATTATTTCTTCAGTAAGGCACTGGTTAGAGTATAGGAGATCTATTGTTTTAATGGAGGTAGGCAAGAACCTTCCAAAAGTTATAGTTATTAGTTCCTTGCATTTCACTTGCTTCGGATAGGACTATGGGCTAGCTGCTATGATATAGCTGGTTGTGTCTACAGAGGCACTAGTTAAGTGAACTCTTTTGTACATATCTTTGTTTTTATATAAATTCTTCTAAATTATCAAAAAAACATGAAATATGCCCATACAAATATAGACTTACAAAACCAATTCCTGATAAACTAAACTACTACTATTTAACTTAAATAATACTCTAACTAATAACTCTAAGTAGGACTCTAACAATCATAATTCAAGTTTATTATCTAACAGTTAAGTCATAAAATTTGAGATTCATTTGATGGCTAAATACCAATTCCTCCTTTCTCACTTTTTAGAAGTGGAAAAATAGTAATCTTTAGATAACCCAACAATGATACAATGATAAAGTCTTCTCTTTACCTGTTAAGATCATTTGACAACAAAGATGAATTTTCCCCGATTGCATGTTCTTTGTTTGTTGAATTTTTCTTGAAACAAAGGAGTCATAAGTTAAATCATTTTATGTATTTGACCTGGATGATTGTCTTGAAATGATAAGTACCTATAGAATTTAGAGGAACTAAGCAACCAACCTATAGTGACCTTGTATCCATTAGTGGACTAGGTCCCATTGTGAATAAGAAATTGACTGATGCAATTTCATCTATTCTTGAGAAAAAGTTACCGAGCCCCAAGTCTCATTTCTTTATTAAGTTCTTCAGCACCATGATAAGCAGTCTTGATGTACTTTAAATAACATGATTATAAATGACCATTCACATTTTTCTTATCATTTGTACTCTTCTAATTTGTTTAGGCCAATCAGAGTCGGGAACATGTACAATGTTTACATGCTTTACACCAGCACTAGATCATTTACAATGTTTACCAAACCTTATTCTTAATGGGTTTTAAACGTGTTGAAACATTTAGGTTTAAATTAACTTATGATAAAAAATATTATTGTCTAATTTGACCCTTTTGTCTTCTTTAAAAGAGAAACATAGAAGACATTGTGAATTCAAGTTTCAGGAGACAAGTTTAGTTTGTAAGCTACTGATCCGATGCAAATCGATATTTTGAAGGAGCCAAAATATCTTTTAGATAGCTTGTTATATTGAGGAAGAGCAGTCGAATATTGACAGTATGATTTGAGCTTCCCAAACGCCTCATTGTGTACTTAGAATTGAATATTTTGCAATGAAGATTAACTTGGGATTTCATATGTAATTGAGCCCATATAAGGGTAGATTAGAGTTTAACAATAATTTGATCCAAATCATTTAGTAATTCATTCATAGAAGCTACATCAACAAACTATAAAAATGTAACCACACAATAATGAAGGAGAACAACCATAAGTAAGCTCAAATGGAGTATGCTCAAAATAACAATGCCTAAAAATTAGTTTAATTCATCCCAATGCAAGTATTGTATCCAAGATTTTTGGTTGGTGAGTGACAAAGCAAACAAATAATATTTATGACAATGATTTACAATTTTAGTCTAGGATTCAGATTGAGGATGGTAAGAGTTATTCATAGCAAAAAGATATCTTAGAATTTAAATAATACGTTTCCATAAAGAAATCATAAATAGAGGATCATGATCAAAGACGCTAATGGAGAAAATTTTGATGAGATGACATATGTCTTTAGCAAATATATCAACAAGATGAGGGATAATTATATGAGAGCCTACGATACAAAAGTATATATATTCTCAAAGGTGATCAATGGCCACTAAAATTGTTATTTTTTCACTAGAAATAGGCCATTGGGCAATAAAATATGTTAGGAGGACATCATAAATCTTACCATGTATAAGAAGAGGTTGTAGAAGGGCTTGAGAAGCAAGATTTAGAAGCTTAAGCTCTTTGTAAATAATACAATGAACCATAAACTCCTTGATTGATTGATGTATATTGGACAAGTAAAAGGTGGAGGCAAGATGTGCTAAAGTGCACTGAGTATAAACATGAACCCCTAATGGAGAGTTATAAAACATTTGAAGGAGAATTGAATGATAAGCAAAAATCTACTAGAACAAAAATTATATTTTCGTAGATCACCAATCCATCATTATCAAAATAATGAGGATGATTCCTTAGTTACTCTCGAATAGAGTATAATATAGTAAAAGCTTATGAATTACATTAAAAAATTCTTTGAAGGTAGGGAACAAGGCAATCACAGTAATATCTAGCAAACTAAGAAATCTTTATAGCTCTTTAATTGGTTTTGGTAATGTTACTCTATAATAACCTCAATTTCTTTAGAATCTTTTGAGAAATAATTAGTAAAAATTATATGACCAAAATATGTAAGTGATTGACTACCAAATTCACAATTTACTAATTTTACATAAAAGAAATTTTGTTAGAGGATAAAGAGAATTGCATTTACGTGATTTAGATTTCTTGCTCAACAGAGACTATAAATTAATATATCATCAAGTAATATCAACACAAACTTATGAGAAATATGTGAAAATATGTGATTCAGTACTCTTTGAAATGTTGAAGGAGCATTGAAGAACCTAAAAGGCATTATAAAAAATTTGTAATGACCATAATGTGGTTGAAATGTTGTCTTTTTTATTTCATCAATTTTGGCATTATAAAATTTGTCTAGTAGTTCATCAACAATCGAAATTGGAAAATAATACTTAATTATTACATCTTTTAAGGCATGATAGTTAACATAGAAGTGCCAATACTATTTTTATTTACCAGAAGTACATGAGATAAGAAAGGGCTATTGTGTGACTGAATAATGTCCTCAACAAGCATCTTGTTGATTAGATACTCTATTTCTAATTTTTAATAGTGAGGATATATATAGTGGCAGAAATTAAAGGAACTTATGGCTGACAATAGAAGGGTATCATGGTCAAAGAAAGATAGGGGAAAACCTCTGGGTTTAACAAACATAGGAGAAAAACGATTGTCAAAGGTTTGTAATTTAAGAATTAAATTGGCAGGTGTGGTAGAGTTAAATAGTGATGTGTATTGTGAAGATAAAGGAACAATCTCAATCTTGAAAACAAAGACGATGGCCTTTATTTTCTCCATGAGGTTGAGTTGATTCGTGGATATTTGAGAGAGATAAGACGGTTTGCCTTGTAAATGAACTCGACCTCTTTGATATTTAAATTTCATACATAATTTTCAATACTCAAAAAGGACTTCACAAAAATTGCTAGCAATTGGATCCCTAAGACCAAATATGTTCCACAAATGGGTATTAAATAGAAGTCCACTGAGAAATAAGTTTGGGTTTGTTGTAGTAAAACTTACGAAAAAAGGCTTATAAATTGGAGGGAGTTACCTTTACCTACAATGAATTTTAAATAATGAAATAGACGGATAAAAAGGCCTAAATATTGAGCTATACAGGACTGAATAATATTGTAGGTTGATCTAATATCCATAAAAATGATGACTATATAATCTAAGTTCCTTCTAAATGAACCCTCTTAGGAGTAAACTTTCCCTCAAGTGTACAAAGGAGATTGTTAGGAGAATTAGAAAGTCAATAGATGACATTCTCTCAACCACTAGTGGGATCTAAATACTCAAAGGAGAGATTTGAAATGGATAAGGAGATGTTCTCACTATCCTCGACTAATTAGCATAGAAGTTATGAAGATTTATAATGATGCCTAGGTATGGATTTCTCATTGCAGTTAAAGCATAGTCCCTTTTCATGGAAAACCTTCATTTATGCTAGAGTCAAACAAATAATATAGAGATAGGTTATCTAAGATGGGAGGGTTTGGTGATAATGAGGAAGCCATGGTAAATTGTGGAGGAGAGGAACATAAGGTGGGGTTACAAGATGAAAGTGAACAAGCCACCATTAATTTATCCTTAATCATTTTGTCATACCCATTACCTTAGGTAAGATGGACGGTTTGAACAAAACGTTTTTACATTTGATGTACTCTCACAAATATAAAATAAAATAATTCAAAAGAATGGTATGGGTGAGATTAGTAGTGTCAGTGGAAAGATTTTCAAATTTCACCTTATAAACAATCATATTGGTTGTTTATTAGAGTTCAAATAGAGCAACCTCATGATTTTGAAAGGAAGAATGACCAAGACAAGTTTTCAAAGCATGGTCATAAGTTCCCTAAGTAGTAAGTTGCTAAATAGAGTACATCCATTAAAAATGAGCCATATCAAGCTATTGATTTGGTGGTGTGTTATAAAAATGAAAAAAAAACTTTTTTAAAATAACCAAACTAGAACATTATCACCAGAGAACAAAAAATTTTCCAATTTTGTTAGGAGACAATTGTGAATAGAGGAGGTTTCAATAGAGGAATGACTAGATGAATGTAAGATGGAAGAAGATGGGAAATAGAGAGGAACAGATGAAATATGGTTTGGAAATGAAGGAAGTGTAGCAAGGAGTAGGGGTGATGATGTGGGTTATTTCTGAAGGCAAAAAAACTTTTTGTGTCATATCCATTAAGACTATTTGTTAAGTCAAGAGGGATTTCTGAATTCCCTCACAAATTTTTTTTTTTCATAATGACATATGATCATTGTTGCATTGTGAGAAGGAAAATATTAAATTTAAGAGAGTGTGTTTATGTGAGCTTAGTGCTGGTTTGAGAACTTTGAAAAGAATCTCCTCAATAGCCTAGTAATAAATGATCATTCCTTCAAATATTACAAAACTAAAAAAAGTACTAATATAACACAATTCTTAATGTTAAACATAACCTTTAATGTTAAGAGATTAACAAAACATTAATAAAGAATAATAAGAGGGAGGAGGTGAGCACAAATGAAAATTAAAGGAAGAAAAAATATAAGATAAGAAATATCTTAAAGATAAAATAATTTTTGATTCATTATTAATAAAAATTGCACATACATTCATCAATATAACATAATTAAATCAAGTTATGTTTAACTATCTAACATTTTGCATATCTATTTTTAACAAATAGAATAAAAATAGCAGTCTAGGCATAATCAATAAATTAAGTTGATTTATGGATTGTCTTCCGACTCTTCTAAATTTTTAGACTATTAAATCCTTAATTATGACCATTATACTAATGATAAAAACCTTATCATTAAGGGCACACAAGGGCTCTTTACTCACCTTCTTACCCATAACTGAATAAAATGAGTTTAAAAGAAACCTTTACTCATAGACCCAATGCCTTATCTGGGTGGATGTTAAAAATCATCATTTTTATATCCTAAAAAATGTAAGGGTGAAGGAGAAAATCATTCATATATTTTGATAATTTTGCTTGAGATATGATGAGTGAAATTAGGCACTTAATAGCTTTCAAATGTTAACTGCTGAAAGATTAAGAAAATATTTAGAGATGTTGTAATTAAGTTCTCATAAAACCCCATATGCCCAATATTAAGCCTTAACTTATGGACTTTTAATATTACACTGTCTCCAGATGTTTTATAAATCTCATTCAATTCACTCTCAAAAGCGTATATAACTTCTTCTTAGGTAGTAATTCTGGCATTCTTTTAGCACCTCTAGTTTCTTCAATATTTCTTTTTGTAATGCTTCTATGAATATGACCAAATCAAAGTTTTCCTATCTCATCAAATCACCACTCAAGCTTATTAGTTTCCTATATAGGAAAGAGAAATATAATGATAAGTTATTGTTGTGCCACCAAGAGTTAATCTAATCATGGAACCCAAGATCCCTTTCCCACATATGTTTATAACTAAAGACGTACTTTACTAATTCCCCACCTAAATAAAGTATATAATAATATTATTTATCACCAATTTTATGCACTTATCTTAAACTAGGTTGACGATGGGTTGAGTTGTTAAATGGACACTGGTTGTATTAATCCAAGGTTTGACATCTACTTGGGCTGCTTATTCTTGAGCTTCATTAGATGTTGTTAGGCTTCTTTGCTTCCTTAATTTGAGCAATCTAGTTATAATTAATTAGAATCATATACTAAAATTTCTACTTTATGGAGTTTCATAATATCTTTTTATTGTTATTGACTAGTTAAATGCACATATAAAATGCATCATTTTTTTTAATGTAAAGTTATCTTATGAAATACTAATAAGACCATTTTGTAAATTGAAAAGCTTCAAATATAAAAGAATGATTAATGAGGTTAAGTTAATGTACATAGATCAACATTCAGTAATAACTTAATAACTTTAGTATAAGCATGCCCTATCCTCTTATGCCTTATATCAAATATGCTCTCACCATCATAAGCTTTCTCCACTCTTGTTGTAACCATGCTCTATAAGTAGTAGAGCCCTTCTCATTGCTCACTTGCACCAGTTAGTATCCTCAAAATATGGTCTTGTATAACTCTAAATTTCTTAGTAAATTGAACAATACAATTAAACTCCTCAACCAACACCAAAATTAAATTATAATTCAAACTAAGGACATATAAAACCTCGAACAACTTTATGTTATAACTAAGAGCAAATGTCCCTTCCTTAGTGGCTATAGTATGCTTTCCATATGACAATCCCACTAGATAACCTACAATATTTAACAAGTCAGTAAAACATTCAAGTTTTCCTATCATATATAAGAGATCCATAGATCAATTATCCACATTTATGATCCCTTACCAGATAATTTACCTATTGATCTTGCTTTGTAAGTATTTACCAACCTACCTTATTTCTCTAGGTGATGATATAGTAGTGACATAAGGGTGAGGAGTTCTTCCACACCCATCGACACCTCTAAGTGTTGCTTCATGCTACCCGACTCCACGTCCATAACTACCTCCACCATGTCCATTAGTATGAAGATGATTTACCCACTAATCGAGATATCTAATTAGTTAAAAATAATTTTTATCATCATGGCCATCCTACTTAAAATTTAAGCAGACCACTCCATTATCTTTCCTGTGTTCTCCTAGTCCCTTCGTCCCACTAGAAACTTAAACTATAAAACTCATTACTTCCCCTATTTCTTCTTTCAAAAGTGTAATAGTTCGAAATCACTCCCTTTGTATCAACGTGGAATACACTATATTTAAAGGAGGCAAAAGATTTGTTGCTAAGAGATTGGAATGCAAAGTATCATATATCGTTTCATCCAAGCCTATAAGAAAATGATGAACCCTTTCTTCCTTTCTCTGCTTCTCTAATTAAGCCATAATGTTACAATTGCATCTACCATTTTGACATATCGACAATTGTTCATAATCAGCCAACTCATCCCACAATACCTTTTATTTGCCATAGTAAGCCACAATAGATGAGCCATATTGATTACAGAACACAAGATCAACTTTTAATTGCTAGATTTAAGGTCCAATTACCATTAAAAAATGCCCCTAATGCTTACCTTATTGAGTTTCTAACCCTATTATGAGACTTTCAGTGATTGTAGATGCCTTTATGGTTTGTGTCTTGACTTGCACTACCATGTAGATCAACCGTGTAAGTCTTTAAAAACATGTGAAGATACACGACTGTGTGCAAAGATCGTGTAACTCTATATAACTATGTATGATTGCAAATAAAGCAGTACTAGAAAGATACATGATTACTTACACATATGACTGCAAATAAAGCAGTACTAGAAAGATGCATGATTACTTACACAGAGTATCTTTCTAGTACTGCTTTATTTGCAATCATACATAGTTACATAGAGTTACACGATCTCCACACACGGTTGCTGTGTAAGTGATTGTGTAAGTGGTAGAAAATTTTATTTCATGATATAAAATAGAAAAAGACAGATTTTTGTACAGAGCACGACCACAACATCCAAAAGTAAGGAAAAATAGAAAGATTGCGAAAAGTGTTGTATTCTCATCCTTATTTGACTATTTTTGGGATTTATTTGAGTTATTGTTAATTTTGATATCAAATTTGGTTTCAATCTTGAAACTTTGTGAGATAACTTGTCATTGAGAGGGTGAGAGATCAACTTTTCTTGTAAATCCTTATTGAGTTTAGTGGATTTATTTGTCAGTTTTCCCCATGATTTTTTCCTCTACACTGGAGGGTTTTTCACGTTAAATCTTAGTGTTTGTTTCATCGTTTAGTTTCTTATTCTCATTTTTTGTTACTATAACTTAAAGAGTTCTTTCTTGTTACTAAAATTTGGTTGATCTTTTAGATAGTTGTGTATTTGTCTCCCAGCAAGTCGTATCAAAGCCAGCATAATAGAAGGTGGAAACAGCTAAGTGGTCAAGTTAATGTCTTCAAATTACTCGATATAGAGGCCCAGGATGGAGGACCTTCTATATTACAAGGATATCTTTGATCCTATTGATATGGATAGAGGTGTGAAATATGATGTTCCTTCACAACATGAAAAGATGTCAGCTAGAGAATAGGAAGAGATTAAGCAAAAAACTCAGGGCTCTATCAAACAATAAATTGATATTAGCATATTTAACCATTTGTGTCAAAAAATATATCCTTTTTAGTTATAGAAGAAGTTAAAAGTTCTGTATAAAAGGAAGACATCTTATAATAAGGCTTATCTGATTAAGAGGCTTATGAATTTGAAGTTAATGTTGGGAAATCAGTGTTGAAGCATCTAAGTGATTTCTATGACATAATCAACAAACTTACCTCTACAAAGCTCATTCTTAATGATAAGCTTCAAGTATTGTTCCTGTTAAGTTTATTACCGGATAGCTCAAAAACAGTAGTGGTGACCATTAGCAACTTAGCTCCTAAAGGAGTGCTATCTTTGGATGTAATTAAAGAAAGCATATTTATTAAAGAAATTGGAAGAAAGGATATTGGAGTTGAAAACGTGTAGGTTTTCGTGATAGAAAGTAAGGAGAGGAGCAAAAGTAGGGGTGGTTGTGGCAAGTTTAAAAACTGTTCAAAATATAGAGGTGACAAAGAGGTGAAAGACGTGTCACTATTGTGATAAGCCAGGACACATTAAAATGTTCTACTATACGTGAAAGAGGGATCAGAAAAAAGTAAGAACATCAAAATGATGGTATTGATAAGATGACGACTACAACTACTTCAAACATGGATGATGAGGTGTCCCTAGTTTGTGTACTTAGTGAATGCTTCCATGTCAGCAATGTTGGCTCTAAAAGTCTAATTAACACAAGAGCATTTTATCATTGTGTTCCAATAAAGGAGTACTTCTCAAGCTACAAGAGCGAAGATTTCGGGAGTGTCAAGATGGAAAATTAAGTTCCACTAAGATAGTCAGTTTGGTGATATCCTGGTTTTAAAAAATTTTATATTCTTACTGACCTTAAGAGAAGTATAACAGATCCTTAATCTAAGGATGAATTTGTTGTTAAAGAGTGTGTTAGATCAAGAAGGCTTTCAGTACACTTTTGGGGATAAGAAGCGAAAACTGTCTAAATGAGCAATGATAGTTGCCTAATGAGAGTTATGTTGCTCACTGTAGAAGACACATTTAAAGGTGTATGGTGGTGGAGAAGTATGCATAGCTAAAGAGGAAACTTCACCAAACCGTTGGCATTGACAATTAGGACACATGAGTGAGAAGGGATTAAAGTTGCTAGTTGGAAAATCCCTTATCTCAGTTAAAAACTCATAGTCGCTTAATCCTTGCGATCATTGTTTGACTGAAAGTAGCATAAAGTCTCTTTCAAAAGAAGATTTATAAGGAATTCAAAGTTATTAAAGTTGGTTCATTCAAATTTTTATGCTCCTATTAACGATGAGTCACTAAGAGGTAATAGATATTTTTTTTACATTCATTGATAATGCTTTAAGAAAGAATTGAGTATACATATTGAACTCTAAAATTCAAGTGTTTGAAACTTTCAAGAAGTTTTATATTATGGTAGAAAGAAAAGCTAAAGTGCCTGCAAATAGACAATGGAAGGGTGCATACTTCCAAAATGTTTGAAAAATACTGTACATCACAGGAAATTAGACATGATAAAACTAAACTAGTGACTTTATAGCATAATGGGGTTGCTAAGAGGATGAATAGAACCACTGTGGAGATGTCTTGCTGCATGATCAGGATGTCTATATTGCCAAAGAAATTTTGGAGAGAAGCAAGCTAAACAACAATCTACCTGATAAATTAAGCTCTCCTAGATTTGTTAGAATTTAAGATTCCTGAGAGAGCATGGAGTGGCAAGGATCCACATATCATCATCTGAGAGTTTTTGGATGCAAGGTATTTAGACACGTACCTAAGGATTAGAGAAAGAAGCTTAACTCAAAGTTAATACCTTGCATATTTATTGGAAATGGTGGTGATCAATTTGGCTTTGGACTTTATAACTTAAAGCAGAAAAAGGTGGTCAGGAACTAGGATGTGGTGCTCCAAGAGTGCGAGAGAGGTGTTAATCTTTTGAGTGGAGATAAATAATCATACCACAACTCATCAAATGGCATATTGGGCTTTTCACTAATTCCTTCGACTATAGAGCATTCTATAGGTAAAGAAGATGAAATGTGTGACCAAACACACATTGATGGTGATCAGATACAATATGATGATGATGAGCTATATGAACCATATCTAGACAATATATACGATGAATCCATTGAATATAATTATCAAGGAAGCAATTCGATCCAACAATTAATGAAATGTTGCTTCAAAGGTCGACAAGGGATAAAGACCTTCCATAAGGTATCCAAGTTTTGATTCCATATTTCTCACTACTAAGGGAAGCTTGAGAATGTTTAAAAGGTTGCATTTCGGGAAGAAAAAGATCTCTAGCTAACAACTATAAAGTAAGATATGGATTCTTTGAAGAAGAATGATACATACAAGGTTGTAAAATTTCAAAAAGATAAAAAGGTATTGAAGAACAAGTGGGTGCTCAAGATAAAAAGAGATGGTAACTAGTTGGTAAAGCACAAGATGAGGCTGGTAGTGAAAGCATTAGATCAAAAGAAAGGTATTGACTTTGATCAAATCTTTTCACTGACAGTTAAAGTGACCTCAATCTAAACTATTTCGGGTTTAATTGCTTATTTAGATCTTGAACTCCAATAGTTGGATGTTAAAACAACCTTCTTTTATGGAGACTTAGAAGAGGAGATAGATATGGAGCAACCAGAAGGTCTCAAAGAAAAAGGTAAGGAAATTTTGATCTACAAGTTAAAGAAAAATCTATATGACTTAAAATAAGCTCTAAAGTAGTCATATCAGAAGTTTGATTCTTTCATAACGTATTATGGTTTTAAGTGAACTTATGTTGATGCATGCATGTATTGTAGGAAGTTCTCTGGCGATCATCATTGTTCTTCTTTATGTTGATGATAAGTTGATTGTGGGTCAAGACATTGGTAGAATCTAAAAGTTGAAGGAGGACTTGTCCAAATCTTTTGATATGAAAGATTTGGGATCTGCAAAGCATATTTTTGGCATATAGATAACTTGGGATAGAAAGAACTGGAGATTGTGGTTGTCTCAAGAGAAATATATTGAACAAGATTTAGAAAGGTTCAATATGAAGCATGCCAAGCCAATTAGCACTACACTCTTATCACACTTCAAGTTATGTAAGCATTCATGTTCCTTAACAAAAAAGGAGAAATATAGTAGGTTTTTTTTCCATGTTCATCTAATGTAGGGTCTCTGATGTATGCAATGGTATGCAAAAGGCCAATTGTTGCTCAAGCTATTAAGATAGTAAACAAAATTTTGTCAAATCCAAGGAAGGTTCATTGGAAAGCAGTGAAATGGATTCTAAGATACTTAAGAGGCACATCAAATTAAAGTTTATGCTTTAGTAATGATGAGCTAACTCTAGAATGTTTTTTGGATGCAAATATAGGTGGAGATCTTGATGGAAGAAATTTTACTTCAGGTTTATTATTTAATTTTACAGAGGGCATCTCATGGAAAAAAGCTACAAAAGTATGTGGCTTTATCTACAATTAAAGCAAAATATGTAGCTATAGTGGAAGCTTGTAAGGATATGCTCTAGCTAAAAAGGTTCCTTCAAGAGTTGGATGTGAAATAAGAAGACTATGCAATATTTTATAATATTCAAAGTTCTATCAACTTGAGTAAAAATACTGTGATCATTCTTATACAAAGCATATAGACATCAGATATTATTGGTTGACGTCAGTGATAGAAGTAATAATTAATATTGAAGAAGGTTCATACATATTTGAATGATGATGAAATGTTGACTATAGTGATTCCTATAAATAAGCAAAAGCTTTTTTGTAAGTTTGTCATGATGTATCTCAAGTAGATGATGGAGAATAACGTGTCTTTCCATATTTGGGTTAGAGGGGAGATTGTTGAGTGTCCAACCTTGTTTTAAGACTTTCAGTTATCGTGAATGATTTTATGGTTTATGTCTTAACTTACACAACCTTGTAGATCAACCGTATGTCTCTATAGATGAGTGAAGATACACAACCGTGTGTGGATATCATATAGCTCTTTTTATCCATGTATGTTTGCGAATAAGGTAGTGATATAAAGGTACACGGTTACTTACATGACTGTGTAAGTGGCAGAAAATTTTATTTTATGATATGAAAGAGAAACATAGGTTTTTGTAGAGAACATAGCCATAACTTCCAAAAGTGAGAAAAACAGAAAGAGGTAAAAGAGTGTTGTATTCTCATCCTTGTTTGATTTTTTTTAGGATTGGTTTGACTGATTATTGATCGTGATATGAACTTTGGTTTCAATCTTGAAACTTTATGAAACAACTTGTTGGTAAGGGGGTGATAGATCAACTTTTCTTGTAAATCCTTATTGAGTTTAATAGATTTATTTTTAATTTGTCTCGTGGTTTTTCCCTTTACACTGAAGGGTTTTTCATGTTAAATTTTAATGTTTATTTCATCATTTAGTTTCTTATTCTCATATTTTCTGTTGCTAATTATTGTCTTTAACATTAGTTCAATCATATTCATTATCCAAGATACCAATATGGACTAGATATTCTACCAATATTGAATCTCCCTCAGTCCCGAATATAATACCACAATATAGGCTTGGTTACACTTCCTTTTATAAGAAACAAAAAGTAATAAAATAATAGAGTCTTAACACACAAGAAGCCTTCCTATTGGACCATAAATTTGGTCAAATCAAGATGGAAACTTAAGAAGGAAGAAAGATGCTCCTCTCTTCACTTGCCTCAAGCACATCATGATTTTAGTTACAATTAATGAAGCATGCATGTTGTTGTCACCTTTTCATGCACAACTCATTTAAGCTTGATTATTTATTTATTTTTCTGACATTGCCTCCCTTAAATCAAGTTGGTAGAAATTTATCATCCCTAACAATTTCTTCAATTTGTGAAATAACTCAAACTTTAGTGGTTTAATAAAAATATCTGCAACTTGTTCTTCAATCTGATAATAATTAATCACCGAAACCTTTTTAGTTACTAGCTCAGGAATTTTCTGAAATCGAATGTCTATACGCTTAGATCACTAATGAAAAACTAGATTTTTGCATAGTGTTATTGTAAACTTATTATCAAAAAATAATTCTTTTGGATCAAATTGTTTTTGATGTGGTACTTCAAGAATTCCTCTTAGCCATACTGTCTGCGTAGCACAACTAGTTGCTGCAATATATTATGCTTCAGCAGTAGATAACCATGGGTTGTTTCTTTGAAGACCATGATATTGCAATGGTGCCAAGATGAAAATCATACCCGGATGTGCTTTTTTGTGTTTCTATATCTCGACCCTAATCACTATCTGTGTAACCTATAAGATTCATATAATGATACTTGCATAAAAAATTCCTTCATTCAAAGTACTCTTGATTTATCGAAAAATTCTTTTTGCTTCTTATAAATGATAAGTACAAGGCTCCCCTATGAATCTACTAAGTAATCTAAATCCAAAACTATATCTGGTCCGAATGCAGTTAAATAACTCAAACTTCTAATTAAACTTTTGTAGTAAGTTGATTTTATAGGTCTCCTTTTACCCTTTTTATTGTTTTAATTTCTCTTCAACTGAGGTGGGAGCTAGTTTTGAATTCTCTATCTTAAAATTCTTCAAACAATCATTTGCACACTTCCTTTGGGAAATAAGAATTCCATCATCCTATTGAATTACCTTTTTTTCCTATTCCTAGAAAATAAGACATTAGACCTAAGTCTGTCATATCAAATGATTTTACCATAGCCTTCCTTAATTTTTCAATCATCTTTGACTTATTTGTAGTAAAAATTAAATCATCAACATAAAGACACACAATTAGAATATCATCAAGCTCAACAAATTTAATATATAAAGTATGCTCAAAAAGAAATCTATTAAAATCATGCTTCATAAAGTATGCATCAATTCTTTTATACCATACGTTTAGTGTCTACTTCAATTCATAAAATGCTTTCTTGAAACTATAAACTTTATCTTCTTTTCCTCTGATTTCATACTTTGCAGGTTGCTTAACCTACACTTCCTCTTCCAAATTCCATTTAAAAAAGTAAATTTTACATTCATTTGATAAATCTTCCAATTATTTTAAGATGAGAGGGAGATAATCATGTGAATAGTATCCAATCTCGCAGCAAGGGAAAATACTTCAAACTAATCAATACTTGGTTTTTGCTTATATTTTGCAACCAATATAGCTTTAAAACATTTAATCTCACCATTAAGCCTATACTTTGTCATGTACACCCACTTTACTCCTATAGACTCTTTGTCAGCATGTAGATCTATTAATTCCTATGTTTCATTCTTTTCAATTGCATATGTTTCTTCATCCATGACTTTTCTCCACTCCAAGTCATTTGGTATCTCCTCATAATTAACTAGTTCACAGTCTACAAATTAAATGAAATTAATAATCTCTTCATCAGATAGATCATTATCAGTACCTATTGTTGGATCCTGAAAAAATTTTCTTTAAGTAAGCATGATTTCAAAATAATTTTGGAGTTTAGATAGATTTAACTTTTTAGAACTATAAGGATGCCAAGGTTAGTAGGATTTGTTGAATGGAAAAACGAAAGTAAAGTGTTGATGTAATAAGGATGTAATAAGGACATTTTTGGGAGATCACTTGAGCATAGAAGAGCATAAGC
>JAOSBK010000205.1:11761244-11772899 GCA_027568895.1 Erythroxylum shatona | reverse complement strand
AGGCATGGTGCCTTACTTGATTTTATACTTAATAATTGGACATGATTTGTTTTGTGATTGGTGAGAAAACGATTGGCCAATCGTGTGCTGGGCATAATTGATTAAGTAGTCGCCGTATTGATACTTTTCTACGGGACTCGCGGGTGGTTCCTCACCTAGGGTCTGGACACCGATGAGGTCATCACCTAGGGTCATGATGCTCTTGTCGACTATAGTTCGGACTCACCATGGATGAAAGTCAAGCCAGCATTGATAACCGGTGGGTGTGCACATTAGTTTGGCCGACTAGTGGTGTCCCACATTAGTGTTTTGGCACACATAGTTCGGACTCACACATTGTTTTTATGCATTTGTATACTGGAACTGGAACCTATATCCACCGAATGGGTGATTAATAGGCTGGGCTTATGTAGGTTCTAACGGGTATATGATGAGGTATAGGCTAGGCCTATGTGCTTTTATGTCATGTATATTCCCTTCATAGGTTATCTGCATCATCTTGGTATGATTGAATTCTATTTGTATTATATGTTTTTCTTACTCATTGAGTACTAGTGTACTCACCCCCTCCGCTTTCCAACCATGCAGGTTAATTTAGTGAGTTTGAAGCTCTGAGTGGATCGTGTGGTCTTTTGACATTTTTTAGGTTTTACCACATGTGGGTAGTTTCTTAGTTTTTATTTTTGTTGTATAGTGACTAATGAACTGTTTTATTATTTTTATTAGTTTGGTTGTGTTGATATACTTTATGATTATATAAACTTAACTTTTAACTGTTTGTTGTTGTAAAAGACTTAATGTATAAACTTTCGATACTATTGTTGAGATTGCCTTGAGTGGACTTTAAAGTCCTGAAGTTGTGGTTAAATGTAAATATAGAAGTGTATTTGAAATTGTTTGTAGCTTTTGTAGATTTTTAAAATACAACCGTTGTGTTGTCCAAATTTATAAAAAAAAGATATTTAGTTTACATAGTAGGATTAAAGATACCGATAGTGTCCTTAGCCCAATTATGCGACAGTTGTTATGAGCCCAATGTGATACTGAGTTGTGACAATATGGGCTAATGAAACATTCCATCAAAATTGCAATACCTCACTCCTAATTACCACCCTAACTTAGGTAAAGAGGACGTAGTTCAATGCTTCAATCTACCTCCATACACTTCAACATTGCAAAATTCAGAAATTGACATAATCATAACAATTCAAGACAGATATGATTTCCTATTATTTAGCACAAGTCACTCATGCCTACCAACTCCATTCTTCTATGGGTTACTATGCTAAATAAGCTAAGTATAATGGACAGAATGCACTATATTACTTCTGATTCCTCCTGTGTCCTCTGTGAGATAGAGGAAGAATCAAGGAATCACCTATTTTTCCTCTGTCCCTTTTTCCAGTTTATATGGGAGAATTTCTAATGTAGGTACAACCTTCGTGGAAGCTCTTGATTCGCTTCTGAAGCTGAACCATACTCCTAGCTATAACAAACGGATTTATATCATCTCCTTCGCTTCCTCCATTAAGGAGATTTGGCAAAAGAGAAACATTAGATGTTTTCAGAACATTGCACATTCAAGAAA
This sequence comes from Erythroxylum shatona, assembly GCA_027568895.1. Taxonomy (NCBI): domain Eukaryota; kingdom Viridiplantae; phylum Streptophyta; class Magnoliopsida; order Malpighiales; family Erythroxylaceae; genus Erythroxylum; species Erythroxylum shatona. Next base: position 11,771,311 of record JAOSBK010000205.1, on the reverse strand, counting down.
TGAGTTCTCTACTCTTTAATTGGTGGAATTAGAGAGAAACTCCTTTATACTATTAGGTCAAAAAGTGTTTGCCCTAATCTAGCCTCTTTGTGGCGAATCAATTAATATACAGAAGGGGCTAACTATCTCTTGAAAGAGCAGATCGATAAACTTTGCAAGTACGTACCTACGAAAGAGGGGTTTTTTTCCTTTTTGATGGGTAGCGCATTTCTGCATACTTTGAACATGCCAACCAATATGAGAATTGCTTCGAAACCACGAGTAGAGAGGACGTGCAAGAGAATCATCTGGAAATCATCCATCGGTTGAAGCATCTCATCGGGAACTTAGCAATCACCAGTCACCCAATCTCTAATTTCGTAAGGATGGGTAAATGGGGTAAGATATGATCTGCGCTTACCCCATTTTTGTCAAATGCCCCATATTCTGTTTGTGTCTAAACGTTATCATTGTTCTGTTTGAAGATACTGATTTAAGCTTAAACGTTGTAGTTGCTTGTTTGTTTAGGTGTTCACGTGTGGGACATCCTATTATTAATACAATTCTTTACCTTCTAAAAAAAACATGTAGAAAATTTAAAGATTATTAGATATGTTAATGTTGACCTTGGTGGATGTTCTAATGATAAGAAGTCTAAGATATGTTACATTTTTGTTTTATTTGGAGAAGTTGTATCTTACGTGAGATCTAAACACTATTCTTTGGTGACTTCAATTATATAAGTTGAGATTATAACTTATTACGTGGCATGAGTGCATGCCAAGTGATTGAAGAATGTTATCAAAGAGTTTAAGATTGTTGGTTCAATTTCTAGGGCTATCATGGTTCGATGTGATAGCTCATCACTTGTACTTTCTCAAGAATAAAAATATTACTGGTGGTGCCAAATATGTTGAGCTTCAATACTTTAAGTTCAAGGATCGGTTGATGATGGTGATGTAGTTCGTCAGTATATTTGTCACCACAACCATGTTAGCTAATTTATTGACTAAGAGACTTATACCTGCTAATTTTTATAGATGTATAGGCAACACAAGTATTATGTCATCTTATGATATTTTGAAGTATTAAGAGTTAGTTGCTTTGTTACATATTTATAGTGCATGAGATTAATAAATTTGTGAATTTTGTATTTGTTTGATGTATTGTGATATTTGAGATACAAGCATATTCCTATCTTATTGTCTATGTATTTGTATTTTTTATCTCAAGATATGTTATAGATTATTTATGGAAGCAGATGATTTATTTCTTGATTGGTCACAGTGGTCAATGTATATTTATGAAGTGAGTTGTCTTTTGGCCATTGATCTTTGTTTAAACTTGATAGTCTTTTTTAGCGATTATGGTTCGTGTTTTTTGACCAGAATATGAGTTTAATACTGAATTAATGTAGATATATATGGATTATAAATTTATGGATCACCTATGCAAGTCACACTACATTAGTATTACACGAAAGAGTCCAGTTAATGAGTTGTTTAAACTTGTAATTATATAGAGCTATATGTTGACTACAACATATAGCTTCAATAATTCAGTATGAATAGTTCATTTAATTAAGTTCTTTCTGCTAATATATTTTTCAAAATTATATATAAGCTGATTAACTTTGTTATTTTACTTAATCAAGCTATTTTCAAAATATTTTCAAAAAAAATATGATATCTTAATTAGTTTTACTCAAGTGAATTTGTTAGAATCTTTTTATATAAGTTACAATCAATTAGTATTTTGTTTTACAATTGGGTAAAGTAAAGACCTATAAGTCCATTATTATATTTATGAATATGTTTTGGACTTGATATTCTCGAAATATTTGTTGGGTATGTATAATTATTGTATAAGATTATTAGGAAATCTTAAAGGTTCGATCATTGAATTACCAAATTTAGATCTCTTTTGTTATCTAATAATTCTATATAAGTGACTTATATAAAGTTAAAATTATATAGTGAAAAATAAAAAAAGAAGTTGGATCATCCCTATATAATTTTAGTGATTCTAAAAATATCAAGAACAACAATTATATTCTTAATTTAGCTATTCTAATATGTTTAATTATTTATGTATCAATTGTTAAATGATCATATAATTATTTCATTTGACATTTAATTATAGACGTATACGTAAGGTGAGCATAATCACAAAGAATTGGGTTGCTCTTTTATTTAACAAGTTGATATTTTGTTTAGTTCCTTGAACAGACGAAGGGGCATGTCACTTCGATAAATTGTGATTTTTTAGCTGATAAAGACATTGTGGTGGTTAAACAGCGCTTTCACCAATCATTATATTATGTCCACTACTCATAAGTTAATTCCCACTAGCTAAGGTCACTTGTCGTGAGTTCTTTTCGTCCCAATTATTTCTATGCATATATAGTTTTATATCTGCATGTCCGCTTTCATCCGTGACGCCAATCTCATCTTCTCCACTACTAAATAGTTTGCAGTTCAAATCGTATGATTAACTTGTACAGCTCAAATATGATGTTTATTTATCCTAAATGAAAACGCTTTACATAACAGAATAGGCCCAGTATCACCTTCCCCATCGGCCCTGGACGAAACCTGACTTAAGGTCTTCAATATATGGGCCACCTATGATCTAACACTTTTTACAATGACATGAAACAAAACTAATGCACGTTGCTGTATGCTTTCTGGGCATCATTTACTTTTTGTTATTGTAATTTGCTGCCTTATTTCTCATATCTTTTGTGTCAAGTGACCACCTGCTTTTAACAACTCCATCATACAACATATTCTCTGTGTTACTTTCCGTGCTCACGCGATATCAATAGTTTGGGGACATTAATTTATCTTCCAATGCAGTTCGAAGCTTTATGCCTCATCAGAGTCTGAGTTGATTACAGAGAGTTCCTAATAGTGACGCATATAGTTGTCAAGGTAAGTTAAAAGTATTCAATATAATATAAACTTTATTGATTGGTTTAATATTAATCATAAATTTATATAAATAGAAATAATATAAAAATATGCATATTTTGTTATACATTTATGATTGAATAAATATTTAAAAATCTTGTGTACCATTATCTATTTTTTAACAAGCTGAAATTGTTGAACATTCTTAACAAAAGTTTGTAGAAATCGTGTTAACAATATTTTTCTTCACATTTTTTGATGCACAAACCTCTTAACAAATCAAAGAAAAGTAGATCTTACTTAAATAAATGTAAAAGATTTAGTAATTATTTATAATAACCTTATTAGGTCTCTCTAACATAGGTCAAATAAATATATGATCCATATTGATAAGATCTCATTTTCTTCCCTATTTAATTATATCATTTATTGAATCACTTTATTATTTTTGTAAGAATTAAAATTTAACGTTTAAGCATTAATTTTAAAAAGATAATTAATAAATGTCTAATAAAGGAAAAAATTTAACATTCTCCTCCTTCAACAAATATTAATTGTTATATTTTGAATTAAAAATGATAAAGGTTAATAGAAGAAGAATGATACTATATTGGTTGGTCTTTATAAAATATTTAACCAAAGAAAATCAAAATTTATCATTTGGTCTTGTAAGGTTTTCGATATTGAAAGATATCATAACTATGTGTCATATGTGATATTGATTCAATACCATCATGCATATATAATTATCTAACTAGCATGAATGAGAAAATAAAATATGACAAATAACAATGTTACTTGAATAATCTATAATGCATCAATGTTTCATTTTTTAACTTGATTTGTCTAAACTTTAGTGCTAATTTACAATAAAAAAATGTGCTTTCTCTTATGGTGGTGCTATACTAAATTCAAAAAAACCTTTATGGTATTAAAGATTACATCTCATATATCTTATAAGTGTTTAAGATAACTGAATATGCTGGGAGATATATGATCTAGGTCAAGCTATAAATATGCCCAATGAATTATAGCATGCTTAAGATTAACACAAATCTTAATACTTTCACCTATGTTGTAACAATGAAAAATAATTTATATGATTGAAAATGAAATAACGATCATCAATATATAACCAATAGTACTAGTTCCAAAATACTCCTATAATTATATTTATCAAAAATAAAATAGCAAAGTCCTTTAATAAGAGGATCATTTAATATATACTTGGTCGAAATAAATTTTACTGTACTGTCACCTTTGTATACAAATTTCTTTATTGTCAAGTATTTGACCTCCAAACCATGTGATATCTAATGATTATTACAAAATACTAATGTAGAAAGATTATGTGAATTAAACACAAACAATTCAAAAATTAAATTTCTTAATCAACCAGCCTATAACATTCAACAACTTAACATTCATAATCAAAGAGGTCTCAAATGTTGATTTAAATCTTTTTTTTTCATAATCAGCTATATCTGCTAATATAAAGATGTAACCTGATGTAGACTTTCTATCATCTAAACACAAAACAATGTTAGAATCTGTATACTCATTCATATTTGTTTTATCAACTTACTTTTATGTTCAATAGATAATTCTTTGTTACTTGAAGATATCTCAAATTTTATTTAATTGCATTATGTTGATCTACACCTGGGTTAGATAAATATCTACCTAATAGTCTAATAATAATGTAAAATTTAGTCCAGCATAAACTTATGTATATATCAGGCTATCAATTGCATTAAGATATAGAATATTCTTCATGACCTCTTTTTTAACTTCATTCCTTGGAAATTGTGCCAAAGATAATTTCTTTCCATATATAGATCGATGATGCACAAGGTTTATAATTTTTCATATTAAATCCTTACAATACACACATAATATATACTTTTTAAGAGAGAACTAATAAGTTTTGAGATCTATCTCGATGAATCTGAATACTAAGGATAAAAGATGCTTTACTAAGATATTTCATGTTAAAAATGATTGGACAAAAGATGTTTTCCGTGATCTTCCTACCTGATTTCATTTCATCTCTCATTATACCCAACTATAGATCTACATGAGGACCAAAAATGACATCTAAAAGGGTAATTAGATCAACAATATGTCAAATACTATAATCATCCTCAATAAGATAAATTGTATAATTAGATGATATAGCATGCATAGCATGCCTCCTTACCTTATCGGATCTCCTTAATCGAACATGTTTATTATGAATAATGTGCCACATAAACCTTATTATCTAATTGTATTGGTTTCTAATCTTATATTGGAGTGGCACTAGGTATAAAGTCCACTGAACCCTAACTAAATAGATGAAGGATATGAAACTACAATAGTATTAACTTTGCTATCCTCTCAAATGTGAGAAGGATCAACCTTACCACACACACCATATTTTAGAAATTTAATTGTTTGTGATTTCATAATTATATATCCTCTTTTTATACAGTACCTTGGTGGGGCAATCTTAAACTCGAAGATGAGTGACACTAGGTTTCTAAACTTCCCACAGCTTAAAAGATTTATTAGGTATTGAATGGGACTCTTTTGAGAATATAAAAAGTAATCTTAGTATCCTCATCCTATATATAGAAGCATAGTCCTACTATTCATGCTCTTCATCATATCTTTTAAGGTAATATTCTACCTTTTATCAATAACTTTCTATTCAATACTATTTGGTATAGTAAACTGAGCTAATGTTTAACAAGTTTTCAAGTATTTAGCAAACAAAACTTTTATTATTCGAAAACCTTACGTTTGTCATAATACTTACCTCATAATCAGACATGATAATCCTAATTGATTTTTAATTAGTTCCCATGTTTTAATCAATAACACATATTTATATCAAGAATAATAATCAATAAAAGCCAAAAAGCATATGGAACCATAAATCTTGGATGAATAAGAACCATATAGATTAGTATAAATATTTTCTAAAAAAATTGAATTGGAAGTTGACCTCTTTTGTTTTATTTTGGTTAACTTGCCTCTAAAACAATCAATATATGGCTTCAAATGTGCTTTAATCTTTTATGCCACAATATGAATACATTTTCCTTTATTATAAGTCTTTACTAACAATCTTTTTAACAATATATAAAGAAACATGGATTTCATGAGAAGTTAACACATTATATACAAGTAATATGATAAAAAATAGATCGTACCAATATGTTTTACATTAAAAGATAAATGTACATTTATTGTCATATAATGATGCTAAAACATATTATCAATAATCTTGATTTGATAATTCACAAAAAAAAGTGTTATATCATGCAATATACAATAATTTTATAAATATGGAAGATAATAAAACTATATTTGTCCCCTTTATTTCAAGTCAATTGGATGAGAATTCACTCAATTATAGTTTTAGAAAAACTTTTATGTAGACTTCTGTGGAGTTAGATCTTAATTATTGCGAATGCAATAAAGTAAAAAAGAAACATTCAACTTTATTCATCTACAAGATCCTAAATTTTATAAGATAATTTAAGGACCATTGTATAATTTTAAAAAATCTTGAATTTGATGTCCTATAGTATGGTAGATTTTGCATTGTCCAAAGACATGAAATGCAGGAAGCTCACACACTAAACACACAAAGATGCATTCTTACCCTTATGATGAGTTTGCAACAGGCGTCAACCTGTGCTCCAACCTTATGGCGCGCACACATACATGACGCTTATAACACATTCTTAACACGCATAAGACACATGGTGCATGCCTCTATTCCACTTGCTCTAATTGTCTCTCTACACAAGACATACATTAAGCGGTTGGAATGCATCTACCTACTTTTTTATCTAGCCACTGGAACAAGCAATTTATGGCCATTTTCTCAATATTCTAATAATTTTTCATTGGAAAATCACTACAAAGTGTAAAATATATATTTTCATATAGAAACCAATTTAATAATGAATCTAATATTTGTTAAAACAACAATGTATTTCTTTCTCTAATCTCTTTATGGAGAAATTAAAACAATATTCATTTAATTCAAGCAATCATAAAACTGTTATAATACTACTTTATCGATTGGTTCAAGATCAACAATGAATTTGTATAAAATGAAGATAATACAAAATAATATTTATTTTATTATCAATTTTTATTTGTGTAAGTTGCTGGAAATTTTGAATAAGCTTATTCATATAAATGATATTAGTAGGATCTTTATATATGTTTTGTAATGTATAGATCTCTTACAAGTCATAAAAAATAAATGTCTTTGATACTTACATAAAAATGCAAGACAACTCATACTTATTTATGACAACATTATGGATTTAATAAATACTTGACTTATATTAAAAAGTGATAACATCTCAGAATCTCAACTGCTACACAACATCATTGTTTTACACTTGGCTACCCTGTTTATTAATTATCAAATACAACACTTTTTCCTTGTATTATTTTTGTTTTATCATGTTATCAGAGTCTAAATTTTGCAGATAATCTCATAATCCCAATCTCAAAGACAATTAACAACATATCGTAACTAGGAAATTAAACACCAAATTCCAGTAGATTCAACACAGCAAGAAGGCAATTCCACAAATACAAACACGTCAGAAAATAGTTTGCCTACATTGCCATTCAACCAATTCACAAATTTTAGCTACACTCTAGATTCTACAAATTACATAGTATGGAGAAATCAAATACGAGCTATTATAATTACCTCATATCTCATTGGTTATGTTGATGGGAACACTTCACCACCACAAGAAAACTCACACTCCTAATCCACTGAATACATCAAATGGAAGAAAGTTGACCAACTAGTTTACTGCTTCCTTACTAGATCACTCTATAGCTTAACACTTAACTTGTACTCAGGAATAGCATGACTCATAATCTCTAAGTAAGACTTAAAGAGAACTTAATTGAACAATCAATGTCTCAAAAATCTCCCCTTTGCCAGAAGCTTCACACTTTGAAAAAAGGGTCCAGCACTATTGTCTACTACCTCAATATCGTGTCCACTACTATAGAAGAACTCATCGTAATTGGAAATTTAATCTTGAATGAAGACCTCATCCTCTTCTCTTAAATGGGATACCTAAAGAATTTGAGCCATTTATAATAGTTATAAAAAATCACAGCATGGGAATCACCTTTGTAGAACTCAAAGTGAAACTTTTGCTCCATGAATAGCGGTTGATCTCCTTCAACATGCAACCTCCATCAGATTCAGCCTTTTTTGCCTTCTCTAGCAACAATCGCTCCACCTATGGCTCATATGGTAAGGGAAGCAAAAGAACATGAAGATTATGACACTCACTTCCTAGCGGAAATTCTCATAGGCATCAAAACTGATGAGCTAAAAATTTTAATAGACCACAAACTTTATAAAAACTCATCTAGACCTATGTAGTTTAATGAAGTCCAACCATGTCAACGCTCTCTTATTTATACTCTAGCCTAATCCCAATTTCAGACCCAAACCCAACATAACTCATCTTATCTTAAGCCCAATTTTAATAATAAATAACCTATCTAATGTCAATTATTGGAAATGGGGACAAATTATTGCTCATTATCACTTTCGATATTTTAAATCTCGTAACTGCTTAACTGGATTTCACCAAACTACAAATAATATTACTACAACCTTCCTACCATGAATATCCAACTAGATCATGACCTAGCTCCCTTCAACACCAATAATGTTGTTGAATGGTTACTAGATACTGGCACCATTGCTTACATGACTCCAAATTCTCATATCGTAGAATTTTTCATACCATATGAAAGATCTAATCAAGTAGTTATTGGTAATAGACACACTGTTCCTATTTCATCCACTAGTACCTTAACCTTTCTCACTTATTCTTGTACTCGTCATTTTTGTGATATATTGATTATTCCTCCATTATTACTAATCTTGTGTTTACTGCAAAATGTCACTAATAACTTTTGCGTCATTGAATTTAATCCATTTAGCTATATTATAAGGACCTCAAATCTAAGATACCACTCTTTGTAAGTCCCATCCATAACAACCTCTACCCAATAAAGATTCCACTACACTTTATAAATCCTATTGCTCTCACAACAACTTCAACTTTAATAAATTTATGACATCAATTAATCATATATGTCAACCCACATTATCTAAATGAGGCCATATCTTGCCTTTTAATTCGTATGTCATCAATTCATGTACTTCTTGTCTTTAAGGCAAAAGTATTCATCTTTTATTTCCTATGTCTTCTCGAATTTTGTCAAACCTTTACAACTAATTCATCGTGATATTTAAGGACCTTCTCCATCTCTTTCCCACTCTGGTTATTGATATTTCAATATATTTGTGGATGAATTCAATCGTTTTATATGGATTTTTCTTTTGAACTATAAAACTCATTCTTTACTTCATTTTCAAACCTTTAAAACCATCATTGAAAATCTCTTTTCCACTGCCATAAAAACATTTCAATGCGATGGAGCTCCTGAACTTATCAAAGTTACCTCTACTCACTTTCTTTTTTCTAATGGTATCACCTATCGTGTCTCTTGCCCTTATACACCTCAACAAAATAGCCTTGCTAAGCATAAAATTCATCACATAACTAAAACCAAATTTACCCTTCGCCTTAATGCCTCTCTTCCTATCTTTGGTTCAAAGAATTCACCACTACTGTCTACCTTATCAATCTATTACTCACTCATGTTCTTCATCACAAATCTTCCCATAAAGTCTTATCCTATACCAAACCTGTCCTTAGTCATCTTTGGGTAATTAATTGTGTCTATTTTCCTTATCTCAGCTTTACTAGTATAAACAAAATTACACCAACTTCTATACAACGTATTTTTCTTGGTTGTGCCTCTCAATATAAGGGTTATTGGTGCTTTGATCCCATCACCTCTAAACTTTACATTTCTCATCATATATACTTGCTTAAACACCTCTTTTTGTTTGATCAGTCAAGTAAGAATTTCGAGGATAAAATTTCTTAAGGAGGAGAGTTGTAATATCCTGCCTCTTAAAATTGGTAAGAGATTAAACTATTAGATTGAGTCACATGAGTTATTTCATTTAAAAATTTATAAGGTGCATTTCATTCACATGCATAATATTTGTATACACATATGAATCATGATTTAGAAAACATTGCAAGATAGTAT
>JAOSBK010000205.1:11748498-11761144 GCA_027568895.1 Erythroxylum shatona | reverse complement strand
CGAGGGTAGCACTTCTTTGCTGTGGGATATGCGTCGAAACGACCCACGGGCGTCCCGGTGCGTACCCTACGGTAAGGAGGCGCTACATCTTATTTGTGTAATTTTTAGCTATAATAAGACTAATGGAAGTTTAGTTTCAGGGGGCATAAGAATCATGGCATTTGGATCTTTGTATAGAGAGTTATGATTAAAAGAAGATAGCTTGTTTATAAAGAACTGTTAAGAAAAAAGGATGTAAACATTGCACATTAGGTTAGGTTAGCTTGATGTTTGAGGAGAAATTGAGCTGAACTAGTAAGTGATTTATTGACCTATTGACATATGTTAGAATAACATTTATGATGATTAATCATGGATGAATTTGGTTGTAGAAGTATTGGTGTTGAATGTGTGATGGGAATTTAATGAATAGATTGGTTATATTCCATTTTGATTTTGATGCTTGAAAGATCATAATTTGTGAACCACCAAATGAATGATTTGAATTGGAATTGAATTAAAGACGAATTGAAGTATCATTAAGGTGTAACTGAGATCTAATTAATGAATTATCATGAAGGTGTCAAAATTTGGAAGAAAAGTTGAAGGAAAGTGAAGGTGAACTTTCGATTCACCCATCCCATGATCGTGGGAATTGTATTGGTCCCTTTCTATGATTGTGGAAATGCTTCGTAGAGAGGAAATTTTGTTTTTTGTATTCTTGTTGAATCATATAAGGATAAGACATTATACATTGGTGTAATTAGACTTGATTGGGGGCTTAAAATGAACTTAGTTTAATGTTGAATCAATTGGCTAAGTGTTTGATGAGTTTAGGTTCTTAAATGATATTATAAACTAAGGATTGGATTGTTTGATATCAATGTACCTAAAGCTAGAATTTATAAGTTATTAAAGGAGTGAAGGTGTTCTTATGAATGCAAAATGTGATTTAAAGGATGTGAACAATGTAAATTAGTATAAATGAATGAAAATTGAGAAATTGTGTGAATATAAAGCATTAATAAAGGATTGATGAATGTATGATTGATGAATTGAGGATAAACAAACTTACATAAGGCATAACCTAATTGCAAACAAGTTATTGACAAGCTTTAATGAATGAATGATCAAGATTTGTGATTAAAGACATATATTCGAGAAAGTTAATTGAGTATGCATTAAATATGACACATATGCATGTGCATGAATGAATAATTATGTGATTGATTAACTTAGTAATATGTGAATTATATGTGTATTGTATGACAATAGAAGAACAAATACACTGATAGCATCCAGACATTGCCTGATCATCAAGATAATAGCTTACTGGATGTGTGATCTCAATTAGATATGTGCTTCTACTTGAATTGTTTTTGTTTAATTCTTATATCTATATATATTGAAATGATTTTGATATGATTGTGATATTGATGATTCCAGACAATTGATTATCCGAGGAGTTCAATATTCGGGCTTGTAATAGGAGTGTTAACTACATGTATGTGAATGCGGGAAATAAATGCTCAGCTGAATGTTGACTGTCGGACTTGGGTCTGATAAATGTGATAAATGACTGTGTATACTGGATGAAAGTGATTGCTAACATATTATGTGAAATGAAGCATGACATGACATTGATATGCATAATCAGATAAAGGAGTTATGACCGGAGTGACCAAAGTGAAAAAGGAACTTAAAGCTCATAAATGTTCACATAGAGCCATAGGCCCAACGATTAGTGAGCCCGACATCTACAATGAGTACGAGACAGTATCTGAAATGAGTTCAGTATTTGTAACGGATACGCAACAGTTAAATAAGTACTCGATCACAATAAAATAAAAAATGAAAGTGGAGTCTCATACACATTTACATCCATATCTTTACATGTTCCATTTGAATATTTGCCAAGAATGATTAAATTGAGTGGATATAATGATATGCTATGTTTGTGTACATGTGGATGATATGAATGAGATGAAATGAATGATTAGATTATCTTAAAATTATTATATGAAATGTTTGTATTCATAGCTTGTTGAAATATGATGAATATTACACTTAGGTATTAAATTCTGAATGATGTGAGATATTAGTTAAACCATGTTATATACTTGTGATGTTTATCTCTGTTTGAGTGAGCATATCGATGATGGTTTACTCACTAAGTTCGCAAATAAATCAAAATTGCAACATTGTTTTTCAGGTTTAGGAGAAATTAGCTAGTCTAGTTGAAGAAACTTCTACATTTGGATATGAGTCAGTGTCGGGATAAGTTGTGCCTGCAAATTTTTTAGTTATATTTTATCAAGGATTGTATCTTTCAACTTTTGTATATTGAACATGAGAATTTTGGAAATATAATGACAGTTGAGACTGTATATGATTGTGAATAAAAATGGAACAATATAAATATTGGAATGTTTTATGTTATGTGCAATGGATTAAAAAGGTAAAAAAAAAGAATTGATTTAAATTCCTTATGTGCCATTTTCGTAGAGTATATTCCTGAATATCCTTCAATATGTCGGGTATATGCTCTATGAAAGTGGTATGTTACATTTTGGTATCGTCTTCCACCTCACCTTCCTCCTCTCCTATTTCTTTACCTTTATCTCTTCCACCTCTACCCTCTACTTCCCCCTCCCATATCACAAACTTAACACAACAACCTACTCACTACATGATAACATGTACCCAAGATCATACACATAACCCCAGTAACTTTTTTGATTGCATAATCTACACTCTCACCACCCAAAATACTCCTTCAGACCCTATATCCTTTATTCAAGCCAACAAATCTCTTCATTGGTACGAAGATATGCTTGAATAGTTTAGTGCTTTCCATCATAATAACATATGGACTCTTCTTCCTCCTCTACCAAACACAAATATTGTCAACTGTAAATGGGTATTTTGTACTAAAAGGAATCCTGATGGTTCTCTCAAATGTCATAAAGCTTGCTTGGTAGTCAAAGGTTATCATCAAACCTCAGGTGTTGATTATTGTCACCTTCAGTCCTGCTTTCAAACCCTCCACTATTTGCAACATCATCACCTTGGTAATGTTCTATAATTGGCCTATTCGCCAACTTGATTTTAATAATTGCTTCCTTCATGGTTACTTAAAGGAACTTATTTATATGTCTCAACCTCCTAGCTTTATAGATCCACACCATTTTCAGTATGTTTATAGACTCCATAAAGCTTTATATGGTCTCGAAAAAACCTCTCGAACTTAGTTTCATTGCCCAACTCAAGAATAGGCCCTCTAAATCCGATACATCTCTTTTCATTCATCAAACCAACTCTCACATAACCTTTGAATAATATCTTAGCCACTGATTCTTCACCATATTTCATTATAACATTTATTCGTGATCTGAACTTTTCTTTTTATATAAAAGACTTAGGTCCACTTTATCACTTTTTAGGTATTGAAGCTCACACCACTTCTCTTAGTCTTCTTCTCACTCAAGCACAACAACAACAACAAAACTATGAAAGTCCTATGGATACACAGGTTATGGGGAGGTCCAGTAGTATATAATCATATCCCTAACTGGTATAGAAGTTATCTCTAATAAAGTCATAGGAAAAGAAAGAAAGAACATGTTATATCAAAGACCTCCTTCTTCGAGTTGACTTTGATAAATCTAAACCAATTTATATACCCATCACTTCATTTCTCCCTTATCTAAAAATCATAATGTTCTCCTTCTGATCCTATTGAATACCACAACATTGTTGGTGATCTTCAATATTTTTGTCTCATTTATCCTAACATTCAATTTGATATCAATAATGTATCTCAATTTTTACAATGTCCCACTAATATTCACTGATCTACAATAAAATAGATTCAACGATATATTCACTCCACACATTCCTATAACATTCACTTTACCAAATCTCCCTCCCTCTCTTTACAGGCATATTGTGATGTTGATTGGCTAACTATCCTAATGATCAACGATCTATATGTAGTTATTATATATTTCTCGGTCCTAATCATATTTTATGGAGTGCCAAGAAGCAACCCGTTCTTGCTCAATCTAGCACTAAAGTTAAGTACCAAAGTATCATTTTTACTTATGCCGAATTATGTTAGATTACTGCTTTTCTTAATGAACTAGTATTATTCAATATTTAATCTATCTTTTCATGTCATAATCTCAGTGCTACATTTCTACTCTCAGACCTAGTTTATTATTGCTTGCACAAAGCACATTAAAATTGATATTCACTTTGTTTATGATCAGGTTGCTAGCAAAGCTCTATTCATTAAACATATTTCTTCTTCTACTCAGATTGTTGATATTATAACTAAAGCTCTTTCCTCTTTACATTTCATTGAATTTGAGATAAGCTCACGATCTCTTCATCTCGTAAGTTTAAAGGGAGGGGGGATGATAACATCTCAAAATCTCAACTATTACGCATTATTATTATTTTACACATAGCTAAAATCAATTTTATTGTATCTTTATTAGTTATCTTATTTATTCTTATCTAGTAATTCTTAAGTTGTATATTAAGGGGTAATTACCCTGTTGATTAATTATCAAGTACAACACCTTTTCCTTGTATTATTTTTGTTTTATCAAGAAGGTATTTATTTTACTATGTGCTTCAACTAACGTAACTAAGGGGCTATTTGTTTTCTTTTTTTTAAGGTTGTTCTTGTGGTTTTTGTAAATTAATAAACAAATCTTAAAAACGTGTTTGTTTAAACAAGTTTGTATATTTTTTAAAAAATAAAAAATAGCAACTACTTTACAAAAATGTAAAAATAACATTTTCATGATTTATAAAAATAGGTTTTCATCTATTTTGAAATTTTTTTCACAAAAACAAATCATATTTAGGTTTCTCTCCTCTGCACCGAATTCGCCTTCTGTGTCTTTACTGGTGTTGCAATATCTCCATGTTTGTTTTCATATCTATCTATTGCTTATACGATTTCTCTTGTCTCTCTTGTCCGTAACATCAGCCCCATCATACATCTTATGACTATCAATACTACTTTCTTGTTTTCTCTTTGTGTTGCTCTGAGTAGAGATATTATTGATGATAAAATCGGTCATATTAGTTTGATAGTAAAAAACAAAATAGAGAAGCTAGGCATGATGGAAGAGAGATATGAACCAACACAGAACTGTGAAAAGGAAGTGAGATATAAAGAAAATAATAGTACTATAGATGTAGCCATACTTACTAAAAGTAACCATGTAGAACTTCTGCTTTGAGCATAAGCTTCTGCATTTTTTTTATGATGGTAAAGAAGATGATGCACTCTCATTCTTCCTTTGAACAACAAATTTTCTTACTAGAATGAGTTCTCATGCGATGTGTTTTAGTTCTTCAGTTTTTGCTTCACCTCCTCTGCTAAACATAACGATAACTTCATCTTTTTGTGGCAAATCGATCCTTTATAAAGAACCAACATAGAACCTTGAACAATCATGAAATAATGTTATTAAAACCGAAGGCTATAGCTATTTATTTAATCCTTACGTCATTTTAAAGTGGAGACAGTTATAGCTGTTATATTCTTCCTCTATCTTTGTAGCTGCTTTGTTCTTGGACTTCACATCATTTTAAAGTGGCTTTCTCCTTGTCCTCACGTCTTTATAGCTATTTTCTTATTATTCTCTTTTCTTTAATGTAGCATAGAGTGGAGTACAGGTGGCATAGAGTGGAGCATAGGGTGAAGCCTAGTTGCAATCAGCCTATTCGACGTTGTCTTCTTGTCTTCACATCATTTAATGTGGCATGTGGAGGCTTTATCCGTTACAAAAGTAGCTTAATTTATTTATTGCTGCTCATAAGCATGGAAATTAATAAATGAACTGAAACTTTAAATGCATGTGTACGTGAGTTGAATTTGATATATATGTAGCCATACTTACATTGTCATCTTTTGTTACGTTTTAACTAAATGTAAAAAAGAAAAAGGTTCTCCTTCTATCACATATTGATGACAGAAAACAGCAGAGAAAGAGACCTTCTAGTCATGAATTTGTGTTGTGAATGTTAATATATGTTGACAAAGATGTGAAACAATTGACCATTAAATAAATTAGAATTCAAGTTGAACATGTTGGTGTAAGACACTATTGTAGCACATTAAAGTCTATTTTTTTCTATCAATTTTGTGTTGTGTTGAAAAATTTTCCATTTTTACCATCTCAATTATATTATAAGCTTCTCGACCCTTTGCTCATGAATCTTGTTGAAGTGGCCTATTACCTGAAGCTGAAGCCGAAATGAAGGAATATGTAAATGATTTACTATAGTGGTTTTGCTACTAGGTTTTCACAAATAGTGAAAATCTAATTTGTGTACAAGTTTAAACACCAAATATTTTTAAAAAAATTTATGGTTGTCACATGTTTATTTTGAACCGTATTTAACATTTAATACTTTATAGAAATTATTGTGATTGATGTCACTTATATGTTATTACATTTAGTGATGGAAGGCTTAAATAATATGAATGATTACAATGATTGTATGGAAGTAAATGAAAAAGATGGGGTATGGAATGATACTATAGATATGTATTTAATCTCTTTGGTGGTTGAAGAAGTAAAGAAGGGAAATTGAATGATTACTACCTTTTCCAAATCTGGTTGGAAGATTGTTAAAGTAGGGCTTTAAATAAAATTCAATTAGGAGTATACTGATATTCAATTGAACAATAAGTATAATAGATTAAAGGTCAGATTAAAGAATTTCAAGAACTTACTCAAAGAAATAGAAATCGGTTACAACTCTTTCATTGGTGAAGTTAATGCTATAAATGAATGTTGGGAAAATCTATTTAAGGTAAAATATGTCTTTTATTTTATGAATATATCATATTATATAATATTCATCCTCATATATCTTTTTCATCATTATACGTGCATAAAATGGCTCTCAAATTTAACAAAAAGGGATGTAAGAAATTTTTAGACTTGTGTCATATTTTTGGAGATACTACTGCAACTGGTGTGTAGACACATCCATCAACCAAATCTTAATCGAATAGTATAGAAGAAGAACATAGAAATGATGTTGATGAAGATTACTCGTATAATGGAAAAGAAGATCAAGATAAAAGTTCTCCATCTAAGAGAAAAAAGTGTCTTAAGAATAAGAAGGCAAAGAATACACATTCTAACATTTTAGAAGAAGCCTTACTTATACTTAGTGAACAATCAAAAAGGAAGAATGATTTACTTAAGATAAAACTAAATGAAACATCATCCATTGCAAAGAATAGATCTTAAGATTCTAATATGATGATGGAATGTCTAAATTCTTTAGATAAATTGAGTGTTAACGGTGTGCAATATGGAAAAAATGTGAAGGCTTTACATGATTCTCTACTTTGTAGGGATATTTTTTTGAAGATGACACAAACAAGGAAGCTAGATTGAATTATGTCACTTTAGCTATATTTTCATGTTATTGTATATCAAATTCTTATTGACTTGAAATTTTAATATTAAGCACTATTCCATATTTTAAACATTTTAAGTTTGTGCTCTGTATGAATATTTGACTTAATTTTAAGTCTATATTTTGTATGAACATTTTTCTATATTTGATCAAATGTACTTGATTGAATATTTTATTAATTATTTAATGTTGGCATTATAGATACATGGATTTCTTATCAGATTTCGAATCAAATTTTGATGACACATGGAAGAAGGTAATCTTTATTTCTGTAGTTGGGGGAGAGAACAAATATTTTCATTTACAAAAGTAACCATGTAGAACTTCTGCTCTACTAGGTTATAATTGGATATTAGAACTTTTGAATAGGAATCCTACAAGGATTTATAAAAACTTAAGAATGAGAAAGATAATCTTCTTGAGCTTATTTGATGAGTTGAAGAGTTTAGGAGGCTTAAAGGCAACAAATCATTTGCTGTGGAGGAACAAGTAGAAATTTTCTTGAAAATTATAGGGCATAGTTAGACAACTAGAGCCAATGCAGAACACTTTCAACATTCGACATAGATAATTTCGAAGTACTTTCAAAAATTCTTGTATACAGTAAACCTTCTTGTAAAAAGAGTCATTATTCCACCATCTTTTACTAATACATCTCCTGAGATTCAACATAATTCAAAATTCTTTCGAAATTTTCAGGTACATTTATATATTTAATTACTATTTTAATTATGTCCTTATGATTAAAAATTATGTTGATATATTTTTAATTTTAGGATTGTATAGGAGCAATAGATGGTATACATATTGATGCACATGTTCCGACAGATGAACAAATATCATACAGGGGCAAAAGAATTAATCTAACCCAAAATATTTTGTGTTGTTGCTCATTTGACATACGTTTTATGTATGTAATGGCTAGATGGGAAGATTGTTGGACCCCGTTTTCAAAGTCTAACTATCGCTCTGATACCAAAGATGTTGGGCTTGGGCTCATTCCCTATCCTGAGGCAACCGCTCGAGGTTATCGGGTAAGGATCACGCGAGGGAAGGGTAGAAAGGATTTAAATTCAAAGGATTGGCAACGTGATAAAGTAGCGAGTTCGCCGCAGCGAGCAAGAGAAGTTCGCCGCGGCCAACCTTTGGCCTCACCACGGTGCACTCTCAAGGTGAGTGCTCCTCACCCTTCGGGACAAATATACAACAGCGAAAGGCTAGCTCCACCGTGACGAACTCCCAAATTCCGAAACTCGGACTCCCAACATTCAATAACCAATACTAAACACACATACATTCATTCATAAAAATTATGACCATCCAACTCACCCACCAGACAAACATAATTATACACAAAAGGAACTTCAATTCTTCATTTTCTTACTAATTCAAAGAGTTTGAGCAAATACATATCATCATACACATCCAAGTTTAAAACAAAATACATAAGGATGCTCCATGTTGATATGTCTAATGAGCTATTCCAAAGTGTTCACTAGCTTAGTACAAAAGTCTCTAACTATCTTGGAGTTCTCGATGCCTTGCAAGGATCAACTGTCGACTTGTTCTACACCTGAGGAGGGACAATGATGGGTTGAGCTACATAGCTCAATGGCTAATATATTTATAGCCATCGAAAATTTTCCACAAATTCAAGCATATGTATATATATATATGTATGTATGTATCCAACAATTCGAACATTTCCAAATTAGCTCAAAAAATCATAATTAAGCAAGTTAACGCATAATACATAACATAGAATTTAACCATTGAACATACACTCAAATGCATCATAATTGATAATTCAAAAGATGCAATGCACAACAAATGGCTCGAGGGTCCCATGGATACGAAATGGAGAAACCGAAGTTTACACCATGAACAAAATGAGTCCATTTTTCGGAGCTCATATGCCACAAGCGGGCAGCCGGGATAAGGTTCTTGTCAACGTGCACGTGATGAACGAAATGGTTCCACTCTTTCCCAAACAAAGCACATATTCATTTTTATCATATGCGCATACTTTCATGCTTTTTCTTATTTAATTCAAAATGTTATAACCTCTTTTAAGGCATAACATAATCACAGATCATCATGCATTATCAAATATTCATAACAATTCAAAAATCAAGCAATTTAGACATACACACACATAGGCAAGAATTTGTCCAATCACACAATAACTATAAATGCATTACCCACCTAGTTTTGCTTGAAAATCCAAGTTCAAGATTACCTTTCCTCTTGCTCTTGAGTAAGGTTGTCTTGATTCCCTTCAAAAAAACCAATTTTTATTTAATCCAAATTCAAAAGAAAATTAATAAAACTTTAATAATAAAAAAATACTAAAATTGAACTATAACCCTTTCAAAATCCATACTTTCGGGTCAATTTTTTCATGATCGTTATGATCAGGTAAATGAAGAAATTTGATGACAATTTCATCTATAAAAATGTCCTCCATTGTCTTAAGTTTCCAATGACATCAAAATCATTCAATTTGGTTCAGTAATCTGAAAGTTATACTCCAAACATTTTCGATGTTCTTATACTGAAACAATATTCTATACTCAACTTCCTTCCAAACATTAATATCTTTAGAGACTGAATTTAAACTTAATTTATTCTTACAACTTGTAGCCCTATGTCTCTAGTCTACTCCAAATCAAAATTCACTCCATTTGGATAACTACAACAAACGTTATTCTCAAAATACCGAAGCATATTCTGTACTAAAAAGTTTGCCGTGGTGACTCAGAAAAGTTCGTCGCGTTCGTCGCGGTGAACCCCTGAGTTGGCGCGGTGAACTTTGACAGGAGCACTCGCAGAACATGTTTCATTTCCTATATTTTACTTACCACCTTTCACATATAACCCATTTTAAGCCTAAACCATCCCTTCTGCTTCATTTTCAACTCCATTTCAACCCAAAAATTATTCACAAATATATCATAATCTATCTTTGATCATTAACCATAAAAGATTAAAGCATTTTCATATACCATTCATCAACAACTTCCTACACACATTCAACTTCATTTTCACTTCTAACTATCACTAAGCATGGTTCATTCAACAAATCAAGAAGGGTTAATGGTTATACTTACTTGTTTAGCTCCAATGTCTTCAACTCTTCAAAATCTCCAAAAACCCTAATTTCCTTCTTTTCTTTTCTTCTTCTTTTCTCTTCTTTTCTCTCTTCCACGACACTTCCCTTCTTTTCTTCTAATCCAAGACTACATTTTAGTCTAACTGTTGGGCTCCGTTTTCGAAGCCCAACAATCCATCTGAAGTCATAAAGCATGAGCGGGTTTCCTTGAAAGGTTATTTCAATGAACCCACATTAACCGACATCTCACAGGGGTGGCATGCTCACACCAGCCTAACACCTACATCTCAATCTGACTTCTTCAAAACAATTGTAGCTCTATGTCTCTAGCTTACTTTGAAACAAGAACCACCTCATTCAGAGCTTTATAACTCAAGATATGCCTAAGAACTCAAAGTATGTTCATAACCCAGTTATGTTCTTTAAACCAATCCCTCATTTTATTTCCATCAATCAATTTCAATTCAACAAAAAAAAGCTACCAATTTTTGTGGACAGGTATAAAAATTCAATAGGAGTCTATTGCTTCAAGAATAATCTCTTTCGGAGGTCGGATGACGAAGTTATGGCCAAAAGAATCCAACGTGTTTATGCCCTTAATCATTTTGTACCTCTCTTGGCGCAATTGACATCACTTTTTCTACAGATGTCGGATTGAGTTTGTTCTTAGACCATTTGAAAGAAGACTTCTAGATCTACAACTTTTATGAAGACCACAAAGCAAGATTCTACCTCTAAGAGGATCAGAAATAGAACAGAAAATGACGATACAAACTAAGACGATGAACAATAACTTCGTCTTAGATGAACAGTAACTTCGTCTTAGATGAACAGTAACATCATCTTAGATGAACAGTAACTAAGACGAAGCAACATTACAACTTGTAATGCTCATATCTCTCAACTCCGATACCCAAAATTTACAAACTTTATATCGTTGGAAAGCTCGAAAGATCATCTACAACTTTCAAGAAGACCATTTTTACCAGTTCTACCTAGATCGTTCCAAATTTTCCTCCGAAGTTAGTACACAATTATATCCCTATGGAAAACTTGAAATATGAAATGTACACTACAAGATAATAAGCACATCCACAATAGAATTTTTTCAATTATCAATTCATTTCCAAATCAAAATGAAATTCATACAAAGTTTCCATACATAGCTTTAATTACATATCGACATTACATCAAAATCTTAACACAAGTCACAAAAGTACATTGGATGCTCAATGTTCAATATGCTTATAAAGCTATTCGAAAGTCTAGCCACTAACTTCGTATAAAACCTAACTATTTTAGAATTTATCCAATTGCCTTGCAAGGATCACTGATCTTCTCGATTTGTACCTGAGGAGTGGGAAAAATATTGGGTTGAGCTACACAGCTCAGTGGCTAAGATATTTATAGCTATTGGTAGCAAGCCACACAATCAAGCATATATGTGAATATTCATATATGCAACCACGTCGTTCCTAATCTAGCAAACCAAGTTCAACATTCACAATTTCAATTCATAACTCATAACTTAACATATCAAAATGCGAATGCATAAACAATTGGCTCGAGGGTTCCGTGAAACAAAACAGAGAAACCGAGGTTTACTCCGTAAACGAAACGAGTCCACTTTTCTAATCTTGTGGGCCACAAGCGGGCAGCCGGGAGAAGGCTTTATGTTGACATGCACGTGACTACGAAACGGTTCCTCTCTCGCCCAAACACAATCAAATTCCATGCTTAATTTAACCATTCACAATCTCATATTCTTATGCTTTTTATTTATACAAAATGCCATGACTCAATGCAATGGCATAACATGATCATACACACAATGCAATTGCTTTATCACAATGTCATACATCATAATGCAATTTAAACATCATAACATTTCAAGCAAGTTATTTTAACACACCATACACACACAAGGCATTTTTTCCATTACACAATATCTATAAATAAATTACCCACCTTAAAACTCTTGAAAATCCAAATTCAATTGAGCCCTTCCTCTTGCTTTTGAGTAGGTTGTTCTTGATTTCCTAACACAACCAAAATTTTTCATTCAATTCCAATTCAAATGGAAATCCCCCAATTTCC
>JAOSBK010000205.1:11712833-11738329 GCA_027568895.1 Erythroxylum shatona | reverse complement strand
CATTCACGGAAATATTAGGTCTAGAATATAACCTTGACAAGAGCTCTATTTACTTATCTTGCAATTAAAAATTCTGATACATGAAACTGGAACCTTAAACTTGGAATCAATTCATTCAAATACCTAGGTGTTTGCATCTCCTCAATTAAAACCTATAATAAGTTATATCGACAGAAGAATCAGTTCCTGAAGTAACAACTGGCTTTCCTATGGAGATTTAATTTAGCTATCAATCACCTACTTGTTATCCCACATGTTTTACGCCAGTTGTTCAAACAATCCCAATCACATTAAGAAAACTACTGAACGACTTTCGTCGAACACTTCAAAGGCAAAATGTTTAATGACTTACCTCCACCATGCAAACCCAAATTAACTACTGTAACACAACGCAAATCCAAATGCACTACATATAATCAAAACAAACGCAATAACACTCTCAAAACCAGATTAAACCGTCAAACACAACTTACCTCCACCAATGGTAGACACCGGCACTCCGACAGCAGCACTCCGAGAAGACAGCAGCAGTACGACAACCCACGCAAACTTCAGCAACGAGAACACAAATCAACGGTCCAATGTGGCTCGAGAAAGAGGGAAAATGCGACAGCAGCAGGCGGGATTGACGAAAAATGACTTAGGAATGGAGGGGAACGACGTCGATTGGGGAAGGTGGGGCTCGGTAGTCAAACGCAAACGACGTCGTTTGGCCTTTAAACTAAACGACGTCGTCTTGCTCGACGAAGAACTCAAACCAACAGGTCAGCCTTCAGCGACGTTTCCTCTATAAAAACGTCAAGGATTATTTTTCTTGACGCTTTCCTGCTAAAACGACAAAAAAGGTCTAACAAATCCGCGACGTTATTGCAAAACATCGCGGAAACTCAGTAGTTTTCGTGACGTTTTAAAAATGTCACGAAAACTACGAACAATTAGCGACATTTTTTTAAAAACGTCGCGAATTCCCCTGAATTGTTGTAGTGTAAAGAAAATGAGACATATAACATCATTATTGAGAATTGTCTCAAAGTCAAAACTCTTACCTTCTCCAAGTCAGAAATCTCAGCTTCTCAAAGTCAGAAATCTCAGCCTGCTTTCGATGATTGTTGAGTCATAAATGGAGGCTTGATGGAGTTGGTGCTGCTAACTTTGACATTTTCCCATGGAATTCTCTATAAAAGAGAAGCAAACGAAGGAGGAGGAAGAACATAAGAGTTCTGGTGTGGGAGAGAGAGGAGAAGTTATGACAGAGTAGAAAAAAATTTTCAGAAGTAAGAGAGAGAAGAAGAGTGAGAGGCAGAGAAGAAAAATCTATATATATATATATATATATATTATTTTCTCTTTCTAGTAGGAGTCAGTGAGCTTGGTTAATTTGGGTCTTTTGAGAAATTGAGTGACAAACACTATTGTATGCTCTCATTGATTATAGTGAAATATTCAGTCGTCTCCAAACTGGACGTAGGCATTGCTGAACCAGTATAAAAATCTTGGTGTTCTTATTGTTGTTTTATTTTTACTCCAAAATTTATTAACGTTTCCACACAACAAGTGGTATCAAAGCTCCAATTTTTTCGACTGGGGTGTTGTAAGAGTGAAAATATATTAGAGCTACAGTGCCGGAGAACAATGTCAGTGAACAATGCCGACGAACAGTGTCGGTGAACAGTACCGATGAACAGTGTCGGTCAACAGTACCGGTGAACAGTGTTGGTCAACAATACAGGTGAATAGTGTCGGTCAATAGTACGGGCGAACAATATTGATCAACAGTACGGGTGAACAGTATCGGTGAACAGTACGTGTGAACAGTGTCGGTGCTACAGTCCCCGTGATCAGTACCAGTACTGCAGTGCTGTGAATAGTATTGGTACGTATTTGTGAACAGTGACGAGTAGATGGCTGGAGATAAAGATGAGTCCGTTAAGAGGAAGTCGATATCGTCATCGTCGACACTTACATCCAATAGACATCCAATCGCAACTACAAGGTTAGAGGTTGATAAATTTAATGGCTCTAATAATTTTGGTATGTGGCAGTGTGAAGTTATGGATGTATTGTATCTGGACGATAAACCTGAAGATATGGATGACAAGTAATGGACACGAATTAATCTCCATACTTGTGCCTCTATTCGATCATTTCTTGATAAGGAGCTAAAATATCCTTATATGAAGGAAACTTCTGCTAAGAAATTATGGACAAAATTGGAAGAAAAGTAAATAACTAAGAGCGCAGAAAATCGACTTTTCTTGAAGAAGCGACTCTTCCAATTTCAGTATCATCCAGGTATTTCTATGCATGAACACCTAAATAATTATAATAAAATACTTGATGATTTAGCAAACCTTGACGTGAAAATTCCTGACGAGCATAAGGCACTATGATTGTTAAATTCATTGCCTAATGATTATGATCATTTGACAACAACTTTGTTTTATGAAAAATCCGAGGTGAAACTTGATGTGGTGTCTGCGGCATTGGTGAATCATGAGTGTCGTAAGAAGGAACTGAAGAGTCACAATTCACAAACTAAGGCACTCACTGCAAAGGGACGAACAGAGGAAAGAAAACATAGGAAGTGGGGAAAACCTCGTTCAAAGTCACGAGGGAAGTTTCCTACTAAAGATAAATGTGCCTTTTGTCGTCAAAAGGGTCATTGGAAGAAAGATTGCCCCAAATTGAAGAACAAAGAAAAGGAAAAAGTGGGTTCTGTAGCAAACGTTGCAAAATATGAGGATGATGATTTCGAGTTTGCTTTGACTAGTTCATCTGCTGATGGTCACTCCAAGGAGTGGATTTTGAATTCAGGTTACACTTATCATATGTATCCCATTCGGGAATGATTCTCTAGCTTCCAGGAACTGGATGGTGGAGTTGTTTTGATGGGAAATAATAATGCCTGCAAAACACAAGGGATAGGCAAAATCTGTTTGAAGATGCACGATGGAACAGTCAGAGAATTGAGTGATGTTCGGTATGTACCGGATATGAAGAAAAATCTTATCTCATTAGGAGCATTGGAATCCAAGGGTATCAAGATCACCATAGAGGGTGGAGTTCTTAAAGCTATGTACGGGGCACTTGTGGTGATGAAAGGTACAAGACGAAATAACTTGTATTTTTTGCAGGAGAGTACAGTTACTGGTGGAGCAGCTATCACTGAAACTGCTAATGTAGATAGCTCAGACACTACAAGGTTATGGCATATGCGTCTTAGGCATGCTGGTGAAAAAGCATTGCAAGGATTGGTGAAGCAAGGCTTATTGAAAGGCGCAAAGGTATATAAATTGAAATTCTGTGAACATTGTGTATTAGGTAAGCAAACTAGAGTGAAATTTGGTACTGCTATTCACCATACTAAAGGTATTCTAGATTATGTTCATACTGATGTTTGGGGACCTTCCAAGAATGCATCTTAGGGAGGAAGCCATTATTTTGTCTCATTTATTGATGACTTCTCTACATGAGTATGGGTGTACACCATGAAGCATAAAGATGAAGTCTTAAAGATATTCCTGAAGTAGAAAAAGATGATTGGAATGCAAACCGGTCAAAAGATCAAGACTCTCATATCAGATAATGGTGGTGAATATAAGTCAGATTCTTTTTTTAAAGTTTGTCAAGATGAGGGTATTGTGAGGCATTTCACGGTTAGGGAGACACCGCAACAGAATAGGGTGGCAGAGCACATGAACCGTACTTTACTTGAGAAAGTTCGGTGTATGTTGTCTAATGCTGGTTTAGGCAAGGTGTTTTGAGCTGAGACAATTACTTATGCAAGCCATATTATTAATCAGTTGCCTACTACTGCAAACAAGGGAAAAACACCCATGGAGGTATGGTCTGGTAAATCTTGTACTGATTACAAGTATTTACACATATTTGGTTGTCCTATTTACTATCATGTCAGGGAAAGCAAGTTGGATCCAAGAGCAAAGAGAGCTCTATTTATGGGCTTTACCACTGGTGTGAAGGGATATCGACTTTGGTGTCCAGATGAGAAGAAATTTGTTGTAAGCAGAGATGTGACTTTTGATGAGACTGCTATGGTTAATCAGAACAAGCATGAAGGGGAAATTGAAGCGACCAAAACCATAAGTAGTTTAAAGCAGGTGGAGTTATTAAGCCCCAGTTGATCCAGTAAGGTCTGATGTTATATACAGTAGTCCTATAGTTGATTTTGATGATGAGGACGAGGATAATGAAGAGGAGGTACCTATACAAGAATCACCACAGCAACAAGATTCTATTGCAACCAGAAGATCAAGAAGGGAAATTCAAAAGCTTGCTCAGTTTATTGATATTGTGGCATATGCACTTCCAATAATTGAAGATGATATTCCATCCACCTACAAAGAAGATGTCAGGAGTTCAGAGAGCATAGTGTGGAAGAAATCTATGGATGAGGAGATGAAATCTCTTCATAAAAATAAGACTTAGAAGCTGGTTCAATTACCAAAAGAGAAGAAAGAAATTGGTTGTAAATGGGTATATGTTAAGAAGATGGAATCTTTGGGAAAAGACAATGTAAGATTCAAAGCTAGATTGGTAGCTAAAGGCTATGCTTAGAAGGAAGGCATTGACTACAACGAGGTATTCTCTCCTGTAGTAAAGCATTCTTCCATTCGTATTTTGTTGGCTTTGGTTGTGCAATTTGACCTTGAATTGACTCAACTTGATGTCAAGACGGTGTTCTTAAATGGTGATTTGGAGGAATATATTTTTATGTCTCAGTCAGAAGGGTTTACGGTTGTTGGCAAAGAAAATTGGCTTTGCAAATTGCAGAAATCATTGTACGGTTTGAAGCAGTCTCCAAGACAATGGTGCAAGCGATTTGATAGGTTTATGATCGAGTAGAAGTACACAAGAATTCATTATGATCATTGTGTATACTTTTGCAAGCTACAAGATGGAACCTTTATTTATTTGCTTTTATATGTTGATGATATGCTTATAGCATGTAAAAGCAAAGTGGAGATTGAAAGATTGAAGACTCAACTGAGTAATGAATTTGAGATGAAAGACTTAGGAGAAGCTCCGAAGATACTAGGTGTGGAAATTGAAAGAGATAGAGCAAAAGGCAAAATTGGTCTGTGTCAAAAGCAGTATTTGAAGAAGGTACTATAACGTTTCGGGATGAATGAAAATTTAAAACCGGTTAGTATGCCTCTTGCACCTCATTTCAAACTTAGTGTTTCTATATATCCTAACACAGATGAGGAGAGTCATTACATGGCTAAAATTCCATATGCAAGTATTGTTGGTAGTTTGATGTATGGTATGGTGTGTACTAGGCCTGATATTTCACAAGCTGTTAGTATTGTCAGTAGATATATGCATAATCTAGGAAAAGGGCATTGGCAAGCTGTGAAATGGATTCTACGATATATTTTGAGTATTGTGGATATTGGTTTATTATTTCAGCAAGATTAAGTTACTGGTCAATGTGTTGTTGGATATGTAAATTCTGATTACGCAGGTGATTTGGACAAGCATAGGTCCACTATAGGTTTTGTATTCACTCTTACTAGAGGTCCAGTGAGTTGGAGATAAACTTTGCAATCTACAATTGCTTTATCAACTATTGAGGCAGAATACACGGCAGTAATAGAAGCTATTAAAGAAGCTATCTAGCTTCAAGGTTGCTTGATGACTTAGGAGTCCGTTAGGATCATGTGGATGTTCATTGTGACAGTCAGAACGCTATTTATTTAGCAAAGAATCAAGTTCATCATGCACGTACAAAACACATTGATGTGAGGTTTCATTTTGTTCGTGAGATTATTGATGAGGGAGATATTCTTCTTCAGAAGATTGGGACTGCCGACAATCATACTGATATGTTGACAAAACCAGTTTCGTTACTCAAGTTTAAACATTGCTTAGACTTGATTGACATTTATAAAATTTGTTGATTGACCTATAGGGGATTGGGAGACGACCATTGAGAATTTCACTTCGAGGATTTGAGCCAAGGTGGAGATTGTTGAGTATTATCTCAAAGTCAGAAATCTCAGCTTCTCAATGTCAGAAATCTCAGCTTCTCAAAGTCAGAAATTGTAGCTTGCTTTCAGTGATTGTTGAGTCAGAAATGATGGCTTGATTTTTTGATGAATTTTGGTGCAACTGGCTTTCACATTCACCCATGGAATTCTCTATAAAAGAGAAGCAACAACAACGAAAGGAATGAGAGGCAGAAGATTTTTGGTGTGAGAAGAAAGCAGAAGTTGTTTAGTGTGAGAGAATAGAAAAATTTTCCAGAAGTGAGAGCGAGAAGAAATTTTGAGAGGGATATATATATATTCGGAGTGGATGAGCTTGGTTAATTTAAATCTTATGAGAAATTAAGTGATAAACACTGTTGTATGCTCTCATTGATTATAATGAACTATTAAGTCGTCTCCAAATTGAACGTAGGCATTACCGAACCAGTATAAAAATCTTGATGTTTTTGTTGTTTTATTTTTATTCCAAATTTAGGTATTCTTGTTGTTTTATTTTTATTCTAAATTTATTAACGTTTCCGCACAACAGCTGCCTTTGTTTCCCTTTTTACATTATTTGTGTTAACGAATTCAGCTATTAAGAACATGCGACTTTCGCTCATTTTTTGTCAATTTCTTGAAGGCATTAGACTAGTATATCAATCTCTTTTTTCAGTCCTCTGATTAATTTATTTAGGGTTTGTGTATTTGCATAAGGTGTCTTGAGTTTGCTTCAAAAGAAAGTCTTAACGCTTTCCATACATAATATGTGGCGTAAAACCACAAAACATGCTTTTAATACAACTTATTCTAGTTCTACAGTATAATTCAGGATATAAAGCTGATTCTTGTCCCTTCAACCTTGTTATTAACCTCAGAAACAAGTGTCTTCATGCAATATTAACTTCCTCTCCTAGTCCAATTTATAAGCTAAGGGACGAAATCAACCAGAATCCACAAGCGTGGAAACAATCCAAAGAGCACTATTGTATTCAATCTCCAATCATTGGCCGGTGACCTCCTCCTCCAACAAAACTTCACTCCTACAATTTCCGTTATCCAACAATTGATAAGTTTGTCCTCCCTCTTGCTTCTCTTTGAGACTCTCCTCTTTCTTATCCTCCATGATATCTTTAGCGCTCAAAAAGCTCGGTTGGTGGGTTGATGACAGGAGCCTAGCCCACATTCTATCTGTTATGACCACCTGGTGTTGTTTCTCAATGATGCGCTGCAGACCAGCCATCCAAAACCGTTGACAAAGTTAGTCAAGACATTGCAATATCAGATTTTGATGTCAAAAGAATTTTACTAAGTTTTGGTATAGAAAGTTCCAATGGAATATACTACACTCAAATCCATAAACATAAATAAATTATCAAGATGGAAAGATCTTGAAGAAAGAAAAGTCAAGAAAGGAAGAAATAGAGGAGATGGCAAGAGAGCATAAATAAAAAGAAGTTATACGCAGCACACTGAGCAAATCACTGGATGCGAAGTTAAAGAGTAACTACGCAAAGCAACAGAGCACAGAAAAGATATGAAAATGAATGCTTGAGAGAGCCTAAAAAAGGGCAGTCATGAAAACCATAAGTAACTTGTTAATGACAGAGAGAGATCATCCCAAAATACAACGTATGCAAGGCAAAAATAGATAATCGATTAAAGAAGCAAATTTTAGAACAAGAAAATCCAATCACTCACATAGAAGGGTATATAAGTCTGTCTCCCATTTACAAGACCGCTTGTATACCCTGTGTAACCAGCCATTGCTCCATGCACGGCACTTTGGGCCAGAAGTGTACAGTAAACATTGTCAGATGCATTGCTTGGAATAGCACGGATCATGTATGTTGGATCTGTAGGAACAAATAATTTATTTACTAGTTTAATAAACTAGGAGTAAATAAGTTAGAAGCACGCAGTATTTACCTATGTATTTGAGGTTTATAGTCATCTTCTTCCGCTTTGAAAAATAGTCCTGCAAAAGGAAAACCAATCAATTCTCTAGAAAAACACGTCACCAATCTTAAGATATATGGTGGCTAAAGTTTGAACTCGAGAAGTTGAAGAGTCCAAGCTTTGTGTCTTGTTTGTGGAATATGCTCTCTCATTTATTATCGTGCAAGGCAGAAGCATTTGATTCAGAATCACCTTTATGCTCTGCGATAGCCACAGTCCAACATCTTGAAGAAGCTTGTTTCCTGAAGCATCCTGCTTGGTCATTGTCCGAATACTCTCAGATAACAGCTCCTGCCCAGCACCTTCAGCTATCACAATGACCATATGCCCATGTTCTTTAAGTCGTTTCTCAATGTATTCAAAAAGTCCGCCTTCCCCTTCCAAGTAAAAGGGTGACTCCGGAATCAGGCAACAATCTACATCTCGACTTGCAAGAGTTGCATGCATAGCAATGAACCCTGCACCATGGTTTCATCATATTTCCTTAATGCAGGAAAAATCATAACATGCTATTTTGAATCAATAAAAATTTGGAGAAGTCAAAGAAGAGGACAGGGATAGGAAAATACGAAGGCTGCTCAAGACTAGCAAGCGACTTGATTCTAATTAGCAGAAAATAAGATATTTGTAAACAGTAACGTTCAAATCACAGCATAAAGCATTAAAATCGGGGGACATGAGGAAAAATCACTCAAAAAACTCTTGCATGAAGTAAAACAAGCTCATAAAAAATAATCCAAAGAATATCTTTTAGGTAGCTAAGAGGTGGAAAAAAAAAATTCGAATGGTACTTAAAAAGCTTGAACATTCACCACATAAGATAAAGTGGCGTATCTTAGAACAGATCGCAAGCGGAAAAGATAAGGCGACTTAGTGTTTGAGCAGATATGATGGATGACTTCAAGATATGAGCTGAAGCTTACCACTGTAGCGACCCATTAACTTCACAAGGCCAATACCATTCTCAATACTTTCAGCTTCAACATGTGCTGCATTAATAGCACGTTGAGCCTCCTCAACAGCAGTGTCAAAGCCAAAGGACTTATCAATAACCTAGATTCACAAAGAAGTTTAGAACGCACGACAATTGATATCGTTGATAATGTCCAACAGCTTTCAGATATAAGGTGCACTGTGCAGTGGTTTAACTAAAAACTGCCTTAGCAAATTATTAAGCCAAGGAAATTACCGGAATGTCATTGTCAATTGTTTTAGGGATTCCAACGACTGCAACTTTGAGACCTCTTCTTCTAACTTCCTGCAAGATTTAAAAATTGAAGGTTTCATTTAGGGTAAAAGCAAAATTACTCCATTTTCAACTAAGTAATTGACAATCTGGTTTTGAAATTTTCTGCCATCACATTGTCCAATTTCAAAATCATCATTTCAATTCGTAATTTTCTAGGTACTTATATTTATGCACTTAATTTGCACCAGTCACTAGAAATCCTAAAGAATCTGTACTTTTTAAACAAAGATCCCATAAACGAAATTACCTCAAATATCACCGATGCCCCCTTCTGTGTGCCATCTCCTCCAATGATATAGACCTAAATGAAAAAAGAACTAGAAATGAAAATCCATTGATTGGGCAGTTGAACCATTCCTGCATTATAAAGAAGCCAGCCAAGTGATGTATCCAACAAACCTGATTAATTCCTCTGTCCTGAATACTGTCAACTATTTTTACAGTATCATGACCACCTCGAGATGTTCCCAGAATTGTCCCGCCACGTTTATGAATATCATTCACAACCTTTGGTGTCAAGGGGATAGTGTTCCGAGCATAGAAACCCCTATATCCACCCTACAGATTTCACCAGATTATGAGTTGTCAATCACATAGGTTACGCAGATATGTTGAATGGAATTATTACTCTGTTCTTCCCAAAAGATTAAGAAAATGAAAAAAAATTAAGAAATTAAAAAAAGAGTAAAGTCCATTGACAGGCCAAAGAGTAATTTGAAGTCTTAAAAAGGGAAAAGCAACACTTGAATTCTACAGACCACAGTCAGAATCGCACTGCCTTTGATTTGGCGTAACCGACCAGGAATTATAATAGAAGCATTATCCAAATGGAAAAAAGGCAAAGGCACATTTCCACATACACAATGACAAGGAATTCACAAGATGCAGCCAAATAAGAACATGGGAAGAGCAATCTAAAAGCAGAGGCAACAAAGGTGACTTACATCAATTCCCAGAACTCTCTTAACACCATACATATGGTACAAGCCACACACCAGTTCTCTTATTACGGTGTTGAGTCCGGGACAGAGACCTCCACATGTCACAATACAAGCATGAACTTCATCCGACTCGAAGTACACCTGCGAAACACCCAGCAAATACCCTTATACATAAACAGACAAAAGAATTCGACCATTCCATAATCTTGTTTGCAAGGCCCACAAACTTATACCTTCTGGCGAGGTCCAGCACGTCGGAAATGTACTCCTCTAGGACTGTCCTTGTGAACCACAATCTGAAAAGCAAATGACAAGTGACAACACAAGAAGTAACTAAATTGGTTATAACCCACAAAATAAATGCACCAACAAAACTGATATAAGAAGTCAGTTATCTTCGTTTGACATCAAACGCAGAAGAGTAGAAAAATAAAAATAAAAAACAGAGCCATGCTATGGTGGAATGGAAGACTAACCTTCTGGGGAACTGTGTCATCCACATGCACAAAGTATTGCCTTAAAGACAAAAAAATAAAAAAGGAAACATTAATCACTTAGAAAGATGTTATGTCGCAAACAGCATTTATGATTGGTCAATGATATAATCATGTATATGAACTTACTTGACAACCGAGTAAGCGGGATTGTCTTGTAACGGATTGGGGTAAGTCTGCCAAGTAAGAGACGAAGAACAGCAACAACAATTAATCACGTAATGATACGCTGCTCTAAACTTGAACAGATAATGAACCAGACAAAAAACAAGATGTGTGTGAAATTAACAAACTTACAGGAAGATGGGGAAGGTAATCGGTCAAATGAGGAACATCTTCAAGGACGTAACCGTAGTCCCCGGTAACGATCTTGGGCTTAGAGTAGCCTTCTCTGGACCCCATCACACTCGTCGATGATCTAACTGCGAAACCACTCTGACCCAAACCACCAAAATGGACCGTAAAGGATTTTCTGAAAATCGGAAACCAGGGACAACTAGAACGTGAATCCAACAAACACAATTCTGGCTTATAATTAGGAGAGAAAATCGAATCCATGCACAGACATGAAAACACAGTTTGGAATTGAGGATATAGGTATGTCCATACTTATAGGAGACAACGTTGACCAGATGAGAAAGTTACGACCACGACAATCCCCCGAAATAAAAACAGAATTCTAAAATGAAAACAAAACTATATGGAATAAGCGTTGCTTCACCTGGTTTCTTTGGCTTTGGATTTCCCGGTCCTGAAAGGCTTTAATATATAAGCAAACAAAAACAGGTGGCCAGAACTTGGTTTTCTACTTTTAGCGGTTTTAGTTGTAAAATAAGAAGGGGTTTTTTTTTTCCTTAAATATAAAATTGCAGGTAATAATTAAGACACGTTTTGACTGGCTTTTCGCAGGACACGAGCTTATGAAAGTGGCTCCAGACTCCAGAGACCAGAGACCAGAGACCCCTTAGCGTGGAAAGTACTGGGCAAAGAAAGGTCGTACATATGTTTTGAACTGTAAGAGGTTCCAGATTCTCCTACTACTGTTATTGGGTTTGAAAATTGTCAACAGATTTTTTTTTTTTTCCCAAGTCTCCTAAATGCTGAAAGTCTAAAAGTAAACAACTCTGCGCGGTGGCTGCGTTGCCCTGGAAGAAAAGTCCAAGAGTTTCGGGCAGGAGATATAATATAACGGGTCATGGGCCAAGAGTTGCTCTTTCTTTCTTTCTTCCTTCCTTCCCACCCATTTTTGTCTTCTTGTTCGGTGGTTTTGTTTTTAATCTCTTACGGTGTTGAAATTCCATTTTATTTTATGAGCTATGCTTCGTACAATTATGTTGTTCTACTTTCATTAAATACATCAGACCAAAATAGAAAATAATGAATCTTCAAAAAAAATAAAGGAACTAGTCTTTCAATTATGTTCTTGTAATCGATACGTTTATTATTGCTTGAGGATTCATATATGTTAAAATATGTTATTATCACTGCATTATAATTATTTTTATGTATTTATTTATTTTTAGTTTATTCTGTTTCATTGTATTATTTATTATAATTAATATGTATTTATTCATTTTATCTTATATATATATTAAATTATTATTATTTTAACATTTTACTATATATACATATTTATATTTTTTTCTTTAAAAACAACCTGGACAAGACTGAGTAATGTTAAATATCTCCAAATTCTACATATTAATAAGGCTTTCTTTGAATTGTCATCAAAATTCAATTTACAAAAATGAAGTTTATTTATTTTATATGTTAGGGATTTACCATAAAAGTTGACCAATGTTTAATTTAACATTGAAATGTCCAACATCAAGAAACTACATAAACAAGACGATCAAAAAAATAGCTTTTTCCTTTCCTTTTTCTTTTTATCTTTTAAGTGGTTCTAAGGTACTTCTTAATTCACATATAATAACCTAATGCATGGGAAAATATGATCAAAGGAGACCTCTTCGCTTCCTCACGCTGAAAATATATTAAGAAATAAAAAATTGAAATTGCTTCAAAGTTCATAATGAAAACCACAAGTCTCTAGAAAACCACAGCCAGGTGACCAGCCATGCGAAGGCAGAGAGCAATAAATCACAGTAACTACGTGACGTATGACGTGGAAAAAATTGCTAGATTGAATACAGAAAGCACCAGAAGGTGGTGCAAGAGTCTTAGGCCTGGAAGATGACGAAACACCTCCTTTATTTGCCACGCGTGTGGCCACCATACCCGACCCTCTTAAATGTCTCCTTGCTCGTCTCTTGTTTTAAAAAGATTAATTTGAGTCGGTGACCCTCTTAATTGTCTCCTTGTTCATCTTTCGTTTCCAGAAGTTCATCGTCTAATTTCATCAAACTTAATAGCCGGATATTCTTTTTACCT
The DNA here is from genome assembly GCA_027568895.1 of Erythroxylum shatona. Lineage (NCBI taxonomy): Eukaryota > Viridiplantae > Streptophyta > Magnoliopsida > Malpighiales > Erythroxylaceae > Erythroxylum > Erythroxylum shatona. The sequence continues at coordinate 11,725,305 of JAOSBK010000205.1, read as the reverse complement.
TTTTATTTAAAGGTTTAGCTCTACTTTTTCTAACCATAATTACATGTTCAGTCGACTCCAGCGATGATATTGAACCCAATTCAATGTACTAGTGCATTAATTCACTAATTTGCTTGTGCAAGTTATTTAAATATATTATTACTTTTGTAATTCGTTAAAAACTCGTAAAATGGGTAACTTTGTGCGATGAAATAAGAAGAAATTGTCATATAATTAGCTATACTCAAATCGTCTTATTATATGATCATGCACATCTGAAAGTGACGGTAAGAGCATACGGTTTTTTTTTTAAATAAATATTAATTAGTAGAGCCTACGGTGTTAATATTGATGTAGTAGCGTCGTAATATAAGTAAGACGACTTCCCATCAAGTTTTGAGCTCAACCGATGAGCAGTGAACCCATCGTAACGATCTTCGTAGGCTGCAATACAGGTCTCAATCACCCTCATTGACATGTGATCTTCTTGATAAAACGGTTGTTCAATAAACTCTTCAAGGGGCATCCACTGCGTCAAAATATATCTAATTAACACAATGAATTAAGCTCTACCAATTACTACAGAGTGCTAGATCAGCTTCTTCATTCGATATATTAATAAATATTGAACTACCTTAGCTGCTTGGATTTCTTTCTCGTCGATTCTGATATTGTAAGACAAGGGCTTAAGCATGCACACGAAGAGCAGATCTGACTTCTCGAAAGCCAACAAATGAGCATGCCTGCCAAATTGCCCCATCAATTACAACTTGTAGCACAAAATGTTGGCTCATTTAACATGAAAACATAAATTAAACTAGCTACCTGAGCGCAACCAACTTCAGGAATTTTGTGTCTACCTGCAAAATGTGACGAATTGGTTACCGTAGATTCTGAGGATTTATAATGGAAGTCACCAAGTAACAGGCTTATACGAGGAAAACAAAACAAGTGTACTCACGCCAGTTTCTTCCTTTACTTCTCTCATTGCTCCTGAGAATATATCTTCAGACTGAAAAATGATCAAATCAAACGTTGACGATGTCGCCCTTGGGGTAATTAATCTCCGTAAAAATAACAGGCAATATATAGTGGAATTAAGACTATCACCTTGTTAATGAATCCAGTAGGCATCTTCCAGACAGTAGAGCAATAACAAGGGCACTTTTCTTTCACCGCAAGGACCTGAAAATTGCCGAAATTCCAACTTCTTCGAGGTCATGGGAAGGTAATATATGTGTATATGACATACAAGAACTGAACTTAGCACCAAGAATTGTACCTCCCTTTTGTCGTTGATCACAAATCCTCCGACACCGATAAGATGAGAAGGGCTATCAGGAAGCATGCATGGCTGGTCAGGAATCCAATACGTTAGCATCACGTATCCTGGTTCCCAGTGGTGGTAGTTAAAACCTTCCTGGTAGACCAAGGAAAAGGGACATCAGTTCTGGTAGACATTTTCTTACTATTTCTGTTTGAGCTTGAAACATCGGATAGAACCAATATATTACTTGAATAATGAAGACAACCATGAAATCCAAATGTTACCTGAATTGCAATAGGAACAAGATCAGCTTGCTCCGGTAGTATCTTAAGCCAGATTCCTCTTTTCCCCTGGAGCACATACACGTTTGTTATGTTGATTACGCAGTAATTTATCTGATCAATGCTGTGTAATGCAATAAATGACAGAGGGAGGATTATGTTCGCTTTTTCTAGAAAAGAGAAGAACCATTTCCCTTGTTCTTATTCAATATGATATCTAGTAATTCTCAAATTATCGAATGTTATTAAGCAAGTTGTTATCCGTGATTTTGTCATCGATTTCTAATATATTGCAAAATTTACAAAATCTTTGCACCGTGCAACTGATGTTTGAGTGAACTGTGGTGGTTAAAAATCCTGAAAAGGCCTGCAATAACAGGAGGTGAACACTGATCGATTATCTTACTTAGGTTACTTATTTGAGTGAGAGAATCATTCCTTCTGATCTGATTGTTCCAAGATGAAATGTGCAGATAAGTCAATGAAAGGGAATCACGGAGATTAATAGGTAGGAACATTATTCATAACAGACAGGAGTACATTAAAATATAAGTGAGTGATTGTCCCATGTATAAATAATATATGACGTCAAACATATATATAAACTTAGTGAGTTACTTCTTTTATCACCTATTAATTTAGAATGAAATTTTGTTTGAGATCGTATGTATGTGATTAGTTTATTTAAGCTCAGTCTTACAAAATTTAACTGATTCTTCTATTAGATTCCTCCCCTCAAAAACTATAATATTTCCATATCTTTCTGTCACTTGGCCACAACATGGGAATTATCTAACAAGGGTATGATATTAATTTAAAGCTGTCTTGCCTATCTACAATTAATTATCGTATCAAACAGTACAACTTTGGACAATAATAATCAAAAGAAGAGCTTCTTGAGACAAGGTGGTAGTTTTGTTTGATTTTAAATACCTGAAATTTCCAGTACGACAAGGAAGACCGGAGAGCAGATACAAAGGAATTGGCGCTTGTGGGCAAGCGGCTAGGATTAATGATGACTCCTTCGTATTCATCATCCCATGCATCAAGAAGTTCCAGCTGTGTTAAGCTCACATTCGTGGATACAGCATTTATTCCTTTGTTCTTCTTAACGACGTTGCAATTTCCAGGTTTTAGACAGAAGTACTTGAGCTTATTACTAGAGGTCTTTGAAATATCCGTCAAGAAAGCTATAGGACAAACAAGAGAAGTTAAGCGACTTTATTTCTATTACTTTGATCTGTTCACTTCAATATCACTATTCACTCACCCCTAGACAATGGTGGAATATAGCAATCTTTTGCTCGTGGAAATTTCTGCGACTCAACTCGAGGCCAGCAATAATGACGATGTCTCACAAATTGGCAGTCATTAAGCATAGGTGAAGCCATTATTACCATATGATCAAGTTATATTGAATTCTCAACTTCCCTAGTATTTATACAGCAATTTTGCAGGAGGTACCAAATTCTGGAATAGCGTAATGACGTTAAAAAGAAAAGGGAAAGTTAAGCATAAAGAAGAATAATATTTTAGAGAATGGCATCATGTGGGGACAAGTAGCAAAAGAAACCCTTAGCATTATATGAAAGTGCCAATCCTTTTTTTTTTTTGGCATACAACGGAGAAAAACATCCTAGCTATATAGCTACACACTCCGCCTCTGACCCGAAGCGTCAGTTATGTCTTGAAGCAGTAAGGCGAAACAAGCAGAAGGAGCCGCCGGAAGGAACAGAGTCCCAAACTGACGGAGGCTGGTAGATTTAGCCAACCAGTCTTGTTATTTTATTACTAAGCGAGTCCACCACTACTGTACAAATTCCGACGCTGCAAGAATGATTCCAAGCATTTTCAAATATTGGGCCTCCTCGTGGATAGAAGATTCTTAATCCAATTGTATGAAATGAGCGGTCTACAAATGGAATCTGAAGTATTTAAGTGCATACAGCGTCTTCTCTTCCAAGTTTAGGCATCTTCCACAAGCCCACAGGCTCCCGTAACTCAGTTGCACGGAAACTTCCTAGTGCGTGGCTTTCGTCTTACGTTTTGACTCTCCATAACTCCATTTTTGTTTTGGCCTCTCATTTCTTAATTTTTTATATTTTTAAAGAGATAAATTATACTTTAAATTTATAATTATTTACAATATTATCTAAAAGAAATTTAATAAAATATTTTAAAATTTTAATTTATTATAAGTTGATTTTTTTAATCATGCACATGAAATTTTTAATCAATTAATTATTATTTTTAAATTAAAATTGATTAATTTAAAATAAAAATAAGTGATTGCTCTATTATTATTATTATTATTAAAAATATGTAATCATACATTTTTAATGTATTAAAATTTTACATATTATAGACTAAGTGAATTTAACTTGTGTGTTTATCTATATTGATATATTTTATGGTAAATATTAAAGTTGAATTATATTTATAATAAATTGAATTTTTTAATAAATTGATATTTTACATAGTTTTTTACCATCAGATTAAGTAAACTTTGAAGTTTGACGACTAATTTTTATAACATTGAAATGTTATTAAAAATAATCGATCATTCACAGGGAGGGAATCGGAATAATGTAAAACCATAGTACAAATTCGAGTCCCGATCCTCTGGTGTTGTTTTCTTTTTTATGTATAACATACATCACCATTATTCTTCTGGTTCAAAAATGACAGTAATGTATTTGACATATTCTTCTACTCTCTTTTCATAAATTATTGTAGTGCATTAGAAGGTTTCTAAAAAGGTGTGGTAATAAAAGTCTCTATTTTTCAAAATGATCTAACTTTTGTAATTTTTAATTTTTTTTTAAAAATTTTTTTTTTTACATTTTTGTTAAAAATAGCGGTAAAAAAATGTGAATATTGTATTTAGATTAATCAAATATTGCGGTTAGAACTACTCAATGTTCTTTTTCCTATTAAGTGGGCAATTATTAATTGTAATTTTGATTTTCAATAAATTATCGGTTAAGTTACGTAATTTGATCCAAATAAGAGTAATAAAATGGTTTAATAAATGATCTAGATTAATGGATCGAAGTTCAGATGAAAATAATATCTTTTTAGTATGGATCTGATCCATATCGGCCTTGTAATGGGGAGACTTGATATGGAAGCTATATAAAAGTTAAGATTTCCTACAGTTGCTTATATCAATCATAAGCATACGGTTCTCTGACTCGATAAGAGAGCTTACGTATTGAGAAAACTGTAGAAATGCCTAAACTGAGTGTCAGTAAGCAACTTCCTCAACTGTCACGGGAAGATCGGAGCTCATTTCAGCATCATAAACTGCTTCAGAACTCTTAATGGAACCGAAATCAGGTATTCCACATTTCCTTCGTTTTTACTCTTTTATGTATGATCCTGGGTACATAATAAGATCTGTACTACGTATTACATGTGATATTAGAGTGGTTACGTGATCGAGTTGATAGAAACGAAGGATTTTTTGGTTTCCATTCATTATGGTTTTCTTCAGTTTTTATTCGATTTTCGATTTTTTTACGTATATAATTACATAAAAGTGATAAACATAAGGTTAGCTATAAAAATGGGTCGAAAACGGGCTAAAAGGGGCAAAAAAGGCGTCCTGGGATACTAAAAATTGCTCTCCCCGTTGAAGGGCGACGCAACGTTCGACGTGTGAGGGAGCGATAATATGGCTGGCGTGTGCGTTGCATGCGCCAATCGCGTGCTGCCAAATGGCACCACACGCACTCTCCCACGAGGGTAGAATCACGGGAGCGTGCATGGCATGCGTCATATCCGACTTGACACGTGGACCACTAGGATTGGGACATGTGTCGGTGCATGCAACGCACGAGCCATACAACGACAACATGTATGCTCGTGGGGTGTGTGTCTGTCCACTCGTGTGCAACGTATGCACGCCCTTGCCCACTCCCAAGCTGATGTCAGCACTACAGTACTGCTGAGCATAAAAAAAAGTGGAAAATTTTTAGAATTCCCAAAAAGGTACCCCGAGTCCTTTTGGGTCAATTTTCAGGTTCGGGAAATTTTTTTAAGTGGTTTTTCAATTTTCTGGATTTATTACGTTGGTAATTGGATTCTAGAAAAGGTTAAAAGCTTTTTAAAGTTAATTTTGAGTGCATTTTTGTACTCTGAACTACATATGAGGCAGAGACTTAAAGTTTTATATCTCGTGCAGCAGGTTCGGTATTCGAAAAAGAACGATAGAAACTCTTATTGAGATTTTTTATTTATAAAAGTCTCAAATAAAGTCTAAAGACAATGTTTTCATTGTTAGTATGTGATTATTTAATTGTGAATATAGTTTTTTCATTTATGACTGATTTTCACATACATTATGCCCATATATAATATGAGGATGACATAAAGATGTATCATTTGTGTTTATGGTCTTTTCGGGTACTGGTAAGATTGCAATCATCGTAGTGGCTTTTCAAGCCAGTATTTGGATTGTATTGCATACATGTTGGGGGATGTCTTTGGTCTCATATTTGGTTATTTTGCCCATAGGTGTTTACCATATATGAGATTTTAAGATGTATATAAAGGCATTAGATAGAATAAAGCTGTCGCTTAAATGATCTATTCACCCACAAGTGGTAGTGTCATGAGAGTTGATAGTTTGTACTGTGATCGTTTTTATATGGAGGTCTAATTGCATATGTTATGTATTCAGCCCAAAGATATTTCATAATATGTGTGATCGGATTCTCTGTGTAGATAATGTTATCATTGTTGTCCTACATTTATACTAATTTTTACATTATCTTTTCTATTTTTTAGTCAACAATAATGTTGTCACCATTGAAACCTTAAATGGTTTCAACTTCAAGAAGTGGAAGAAGGACGTGGAGTTTGTATTGGAGATGACAGACGTCAGCATGGCCATGCACATAGAAAGGCCTCCCGCACTTATAGATGTTAGCTCGGAAGCTGATAGAGAAACATGGCAACCTGGGAAAGCTCAAATAAGATGTGCTATTTGACCATTAAGTCGATACCTGATCATCTGTTAAGTGGAATGGAGGACACAACTGTAGCATGGGAGTTCATGGACTGCATATCCAAGAGATACAAGGTCTCTTCTTATGCTGAGCAGAGCGCTTTGATCAAGGACCTATTCTTCATAAGGTACACTAGAGAGGGAGGCATTTGGGATTATATCATCCAGATGGTGCATCTTCATAGTAGGCTGAAGGAATTGGATATATCGATCACTGACTCGCTTATAGTGCATCAGGCACTAAACACTCTTCCTCAGGAGTTAGAGATGTTGACTACCTCCTACATCTCATAAAATGAGGCCTGAGATATTAATGCCTTGATTTCCCAGGGTGTTGCAGTAAAGGAGAAGATCAGGAGCTCTTCTCATACAGCTATGTTTGCAACTGCGAAGGGTAAGAGGAAAGCTAAACCCCAACAGCCTAAAGGTAAGGGTAAGAAACCCAAACCCTCTCCTCAAGTTCAAAGTGGGCAGTCTACCATTGCGAAGAGCCCACAAGACCTTAAGAGTATGAGATGCTTCTTCTGTAAGAAGAAGGGACATAGGAAGTCCAATTGCCAGAAGTACAAGCTATGGAAGGTCAAGTAGGAACTGTCAGGTAACTCCTCGAACTTAATGATTCATGAATGCAATGTAGCTATAACTACATCAAGTTATTGGCGGTTAGATAGTGAAGCTTCTAACCAAGTTGCTCCCTTAATGTAGGGGTTCAAATCTAGGAGAAGGCTGACTAAAGGAGAGGAGAAGTTGCTGGTTGGCAACAATGAAGAGGTGGATGTTTTGTATGTAGGAGATGTAGGATTAGACCTCGATATAGGGTTTGTATTAGTTTTACAAGACACGTTTTATATATCATCTTTTAGACGAAACTTGATCTCTGTATCAATTTTGGATAAAGAAGGTTTTCATTTTGTATTTGATACTTCAGTTATAAATATTTCTATCAATACAAGACATATTGACACTACCTTCTTATCCTACGGATTATATAGAATGTGTCTTACTCCTAATGAAATGTATGTCTCTTCTTATGTTGTTAAACCTGTTACTTGAAAGAGAACCTTTATAAAGGAAACATTGCACATGTTGTGGCATAAACGTCTTGGCCGCATTTTCAGGGAGAGGGTTGAGAGATTGATAAAGGATAACATTCTCCCAACTCTGAACTTCAGTGATTTGGAAACATGTATCGATTGTTGTAGGGATAAGTTGACCAAGATAAAGAAAAAGGGGTCAACTCGTACTTTTGGTTTATTGGACCTTATACATACAGATGTTAGTGGTCTCTATACAGTCATGTTGTGTAATGCCAGATACTTGTTGACATTGATAGATGATTATTCCCGCTATAGTTATGTGTTCTTACTTAAAGAGAAGTCTAAAGTTCTTGATAAGTTTAAGATCTTTAAGATTAAAGCCGAGAACTAGTTGGAAAAATCAATAAAGATTGTCATATTTGATAGAGGAGGGGAACACTATGGCAGACATGGGGTTACAGGACAATAAAAAGATCCATTTGCTAGGTATTTGGAATCAGTTAGAATAATGACTCAGTTCACTATGCTAGGTAGTCCTGAACAAAAAGGTGTAGCTGAAAGATATAATCGTACCCTAAAAGACACGATGAGGTCTATACAAAGCAGGACTAACCTACTCGAATACCTTTAGGATGAAGCCATCAAGATGACATTATATATTTTGAACAAAGTCTTAAGCAAGTCAGTATTAAAGACGCCTTTTGAACTCTAGAAGGGTTGGAAGCCTAGCCTTGCTGCACACATTCGTGTGTGGGGTCGCCCTACTGAGGTTAGGTTGTATAATCATTATGACAGTAAATTGCAATCTCGTTCAACTCGTTGCTATTTCGTAGGTTATCCCAACCACTCTAAGGGTTACAAATTTCACTGTAGAGAGGGAGGATTCAGAATAGTAGAATCACGAACGATGAAGTTTTTGGAATATAATGTCAATAATGAGGGAGGGTCCTTACATCCTCTAGAAGATAGTAGGATGGAGACTACAATTATTGTGTATCTGCCTCTCATACAGTCAGTTCTGGTGGATGAGGGACTGAGTATCATGCCTATGTAGGCACAGGAACCTATTCTTATTTAGGAAGAGGTTTATGACGTACAAGAGCTTACGCAATTGCACAGATCTACCAGAGAGAGGCAACCAACTATCATATCGAATTACATAGTCTATTTAGGTGAACAAGACTATGAAATAGGATATTTTGTAGATCTAGTGACTTCTACAGAAGTTGTTTTTGGACCCTATGCAGATATGTGATGGGAATCAATGAAGGATGAGATGCATTATATGAGGTATAATAAAGTATGGGAGCTTGCTGATTTACCTCAATATTGCAGGCTTGTCAGTTGCAAGTGGTTATTTAAGACCAAGAAGGACACACAGGATCAAGTTGAGTGGTTTAAGGCACATCTAATTGCCAGGTGATTCACTCAGAGAGAAGGAGTTTATTTCAATGTTACCTTCTCCTGTATCCTCGAATGATGTATTTAGAGTGATTATGACAATAGTAGCTCATCGTGACATGGAGTTACATCAGATGGACGTTAAAATTACTTTCCTGAATAATAACCTTTATAAGGAAATCTATATGGAGCAACCTGAAGGATTTCAAGATCAGGATGCAACTAACAAGGTTTACAAGTTGAATAAATCAATATATGGTTTGAAGCAATCTTCCAGAAAATAGTACATAAAGTTTGATGAGGTTTTGACCTCATTCGGCTTTGTGGAGAACAAAGTCAAAAGATGCTAATACTATAAGGTCAGGGGGAGCAAAGTTATCTTCATACTAATGTATGTTGATGATGTCTTACTCACGTCGAATGATTTGACCATGTTGCATGAAATAAAGAAACTTTTGGCCAAGCATTTTGACATGAAGGATTTAGGTGAAGTGTTTTTTTTCCTCGGTATATATATTCACTAGGACAGATCTCAACACACATTGAGCCTCCCGCAAAGCGCATACATTAAGCAAGTGCTACAAAGATTTAATATTGTTGAATGTAGACCTATTGTAGCACTCATCTCTCATGGTGAAAGATTATCTTTGGCACAATGTCCAAAGAATGAAGTTGAGAGAGAGGCTATGAGGAATGTCTCGTACTCTAGTATAATTAGTAACCTGATGTATGCCAAGGTGTGTACTAGACAGGACATTGCATTTGTTATTGGATTGCTAGGAAGATATTTGGATAACCCAGGTATGGCCCATTAGAATACAATCAAACGGGTGTTGAGATATTTAAAGGGTATCAAGGATTATACGTTGACATATAAGAAGGTCAATAATTTAAACCTCACAGGGTATATAAACTCCGATTTCGCTATGTGTCTGGATGATCGCAATTCCACATCGGGGTACATTTTTATATTGACAGATAGTGCAGTATCGTGGAAGAGTGTCAAGCAGACACTAGTAACTTCCTCGACCATGCATGCAGAATTTATTGTATATTATGGAGCTGCTACACAGACAGTTTGACGTAGAAACTTGATTTTTGAGTTGTTTGTGGTGTATTCGATAGCTAGACCTATTAGGTTATATTGTAATAATCTTGTTGTAGTGTTGTTCAGTAACAATAATAAGAATATCACAAGGTTTAAGCATTTGGAGGTCAAGTATTTGACTATAAAGGAGTTGATTTAGAAGGGTGACGTTGAACTAGAGCATATCAGGATTGAGGAGATGTTAGTTGATCATTTAACTAAAAGACTTCGCTCATTAGTATTTGTTAGACATGTATCCAATATGGGCGTGTTAAAGTTTTTAGACAACAATAGTTAGGGATCATTGTATTTGCTCCTTAATATTTTGTATATTTTGATGTATTATGACATTATGGTTATTTATTAATAAAGATGATCATGTTCTTTTATCCTCAGTAATAACTGTTTTTTTATATAGTCATAATACATATAGAAGCCTTAAGATTTGTGTCGATCTTAAGTATTTAAAGGTCATAGAGCATATATAAAGATTGACCTTGAGCCTATGTCATTTTGACACATACAGTTTAGTATAGATATCCATAAATTTACCATGACATAGGGGGATATACGTTTTAATCCCATAAAGGTTCTCTAATACAGTTTAGCATTCAATTGGAGAACATAAAAGTTTTCTTTATTGCTATTTAGCATTCTATGAGAGAAAACCAGATTTCTCTACTGCAGTTTAGCACATGTAGTTTAGCATAAAGTTGAAGAAATCGAGACTTACAAATGAAAATGATACATTTTAGATCATACAAACATCATCTTAGTTTGCCACATTTCATTTTCCCATTTATGTTAGTGAGGTATTAGATATTCGTTATTATATTGAACCTGTGTCACATATGACACATGTTTTTGATAATTTTCGGTATCGAAAGCCTTACAGGACGGAATGTAAAACTTTCATTATTTTTAGATCAATTGTTTTTTTAAATTTGGTACCAATACAACAGTGTGTCTTAACCGAGTTTTAAACTGTTCTAAGCTTGACAAAAACTGCAATTAATAATTGTCCAAGGGGGAGAATGTTAGACATTTTTGTCCATAAGGACATTTTTGTCTTTTCCCCTATTAAGTGGACAACTATTAATTGTAATTTTGGTTTTCAATAAATTATCGGTTAAGTTACGTAATTTGATCCAAATAAGAGTAATAAAGTAGTCCAATAAATGATTTAGATTAATGGGTCAAAATTTGGATGAAAATGGATTCCTTTCAGTGTGGACCTGGTTCATATCGGCTTTGTAATGAAGAAGCCTGATATGGAAGCTATATAAAGGTTAAGGTCTCCTACAGTTGCTTATATTAATCGTAAGCATATGGTTCTTTGATCCGTTTAAAGAATTTACGTATTAAAAAAACTATAGAAAGACTTAAATCAAGTGTCAGTGAATAACTTCCTTAACTGTCCCAGGAAGATCGAAACTCGTTTCAGCCTCAAAAACTGATTCAGAGCTCTGAATGGAACCGAAATAAGATATTCCACATTTCCTTTATTTTTTTTCCTTTCATGTATGATCTTAGATCCATAATAAGCTCTATACTACGTATTACACTCAATTCTTAAATTCAACCTAAATCAATTAAATTTAACTCAATTAGTATATTAAATTATTAATTTGATTCAAGTTAGATTTAAAAATTGTATTGAGTTATTATATTAACAATATTTAATTAGTTAATTTGACGACCTATGTATTAATTTTATTTTTAATAAAAATCTAAGAAAAAAATTTTCTCATAAATTTAAAACTATAACGAATATTTTCAAAATTTTAGAAGGTTACAGAGTTTCTAAACTTAATTAAATCACGTATTAAGTCATTGGTTATGATGATCCTGTATGAATAGGTCATAGGTTAGCCATAAATTATTCAAATTCTGGTGGAGATGCGGGTCAATCAACCTATACAGTATATTGGTGGTCTCTTTGCTTTTGATATTTGTTGAAATGGTGTTGGCTGGTAACAGTGAATTTATCCTTCGATGGAAAACCACGGGTGAACGGTGTCCCAGGGACCCAGGCACTGATTGGTGAAGGTGACACGCCTTTCCAACGACATAGTGCTCCTGTTGTGACTCTAATTACAAGCGTCACCATCTGTCATTGTTGCTATCGTCTAGGAATATGAATTGGACCGCCACTGTAATTGCCTGATAGCTTGCTGCCTGTGAAGGTTCCTCCTCAACGTCGTTGCTTAAGGTTGAAGCAGACGATAGGACATTATTAAGACATTTGTAGGGTTACTGTTAGGATCCAAAGTCCTAACAATTTCGAATCACCTCACTCCACAGACAGCAAAGAACTTTAGCAGTATATCAGTAAAGAAAACAGGCAAAGTAGAGTAAAAGAATCTCAAGGTATTCAGTATATTAATGTTGATGTTGCCAGACTTAGAG
>JAOSBK010000205.1:11696522-11712733 GCA_027568895.1 Erythroxylum shatona | reverse complement strand
GAAGATGACAAGGTGAAGGACTTGGTACTTAGAGTAGGATGATAAGAACTTTCCAATGCTTAACCCTCTTAAAGCCAGTTAAAAAATTCAAAATTTAAGCCTTATGATAATGAATTCATTAAGGTTACCTCTTTCTCCTCTAAAAGAAATTCTAGTAGGAAAATAAGTAAAGCTAAACTAGGAAGTTCCTAACTTTCTAATTTATGTCCTTTTTGGTTCGTTTGGAATGTTAAGACCCCCTTAAGCAATAATATATTAAACATTTAATCTGAAAAAATCATGTTATTCTATGTCTTTTGGAAACTAAAATAAAAGTTGGGAAGTTGATTAAAGGACAGAGGTTTTTTGGTGCAAACTAGAATTTCATTACTAATCATTCTCATCATTTTAATGTAAGATAGTGGTAACCTATTCAAATTTCTAACATTGATATGTCTAATCAAATGATCCATTTTTCTAGTAATCTGGCACAGACTCCTATCTCTATTAAGGTTATTTTTTATATATGTACCTAACATTTCTTTCCAATGAGCCAAGCTATGGGAAGACTTAAAGAGGATTAAGTCAAGTATACTTAGGCCTTGAATTTTAATAGGATATTTTAATTTTCTTGCACTTAAATGAAGATGAAAGAACCATATTGATCCAACAAAACCTTACAAAGGTGTTGAGTCATTTAGGAAATCAGATTGAGGTTATAGATCTAAACTTTATGGGTAAACTTTACATCTAGAATAATAAACAACAAGGAGATTAGTTCATCAAGAAGAAGCTTAACAGAGCCTTAGTGAACAATGAATGATTGGACAAATTCCTAACTAGTTTTGCTAGTTTGGCCCTTCACTTTGTTCAAATCACTCCATCATAGAAATTTTTCAACTGAATACCAATCCTTGTCCCAAAGCCTCTTTCAGAATCTTAAACTTTGTTTCTAGGCTATAAGGTTTTGGGAAAGTGATCATGAATGGTATGGAGATAGCTATTATAGGTTATAAGGGCTACCAACTAATGAGGAAACTCTAAGTAATTAAAGAAAGGAACAAAACTTTCCACTAGAATATGTGTTCTAATATCTATATTAATCTTTAAAAAACTAAGGATGGTCTCGGACTAACTAAAGAAAACTATTATAAGTATCCTATCAATTTAAATATAAGTTCCTTAGAAACTCATACACTTAGTAGATACACCATAGCCCTCTAATTGAATAATTTTTTGTTAAAAAAAGGGAAAGAGTCAATTGGCTCCAAAGGGGTATTGATAACTCTAAATTCTTCTTTAACTCCATTATGGCGTGAAGGAACAATAATAGAGTTTCTGCCTTAATGGATATGGATTGACAACTATGTAGATACTAAGTAAGGATATGGATTGTAACTTCCAACTACTTCAAGAATCTCCTAAGACATTGCTCTCCTAACACCTCCTCCGTAGTTAAACTAACTTCCTTCATTAGTTATCTACTTGACTAGGTCATAAAAGACAACCTTTGCATGGTTTTTTTCTAATAAGGAAATTAAAGATGTAATCTTTATCTTTAACCCTAACAAATTACCAAGGTTAGACGGTTATAATACTTTCTAACATTTGGGAATAAACTAGTGTCTTGGTTATGGAAACAATAAAATAAATTTTCTCCAATAAGAAAATTCTTAGGAAACTCAATAGGACACATCTTCCTAGTCCTCAAGAAGAAAATTCCTTATGCAATAGTAGATTTTCATCCTATCTCTTATTATAATTTCTAAATTCTTGGCTAATGGATTGAAGGTAGTATTATAACATTTAATCAGTCGAAACTAGGGCACATTTATAAGAGGAAGAACAATTAGTGACAACATAATGCTGGTCTAAAAGTTATTCAAAAACTATGAAACTAAAACCTCTATACAAAGTTTCTCATTGAAAATAGATTTTTCCAAGGCTTTTGACTCTTTATATTGGAATTTCATCATCAATGGTTTGCTGACTTTTAGATTCCCAGAGCTTTTTATGGATTGGATCAAAGTTGTGTAACCATTACTTTATTAAATGTGTTAGTGAAAGGCTTTCCTTTTAAGATCTTCTATGGAGCTAAAGGATTAAGGTAAAGGGACCCCTTGTCTCTTTACCTTTTCACTATTTCTATGGAAACTCTTATAAGGTTAACCACTTCGAAGATAGATACCTTAGGATCCTTCAAGTTCCATTATAACGGTAAGGAGCTCAAAATTAGCAATTTAGCATTTGTGAATGGTTTAATGTTATTTTGTGATGTGGATCCCAATTCTTTTCAATAATTGGTTAGCTCCCTTAATCAGTTTTCTAAAATGTCTAGATTGAAATTCCCTAATGTGTCTTATGCAACTATACTAAACTGTGTATCAAGTCCTCATATTTGTTGTGCTCCTTTTACTAATAACCATGAAGAAACCAAGATATGTAAACTATACCCCTCAGTTTGAATATGTTAAAGCTAGAATCAATTCTTAGCAAAACATATCCTTTCGAGTACTGGCAGACTTAAGTTGATTTCCTTAAATATAAGGAATACCTATATTCATTGGAACTTATATTTATCCTTCCTAAAAAAACTGGTCAAAGAAGTGGAGAAGCATATTAAGAATTATCTCTAGACAGGTACTAGTAATAATTCAAAAAATATAAAGTTAAATGGTAATACTTATACACTTTGAAGTAAGAAGGAGATATGAAAATTGTTTCTATTCAAGTTATGAATTTAGTCTTATTAGCCAAGAAGATTTGGATATTATTCAATAATAAGGAGGCTATATGGTCCAGATAGATGCATGAATACTATCTATCTAGAACTAGGTTTTGGAGCCAATAAATAAGTATGGAACATTCTTGAGGTTAGATTCAAATTTCCTTGTTAAGAGGTAAATTGAGCTCCTCTTTCAAAAGTGCGATAGGTAATGGAGATCATAATTGGTTTTGGTGGGAAAATTGGTGTGAATTGGGTCCACTACACGTTAGGGGGAGGACATCCTTAAACTAAAGGTTCCTTTGCATACCAAGGTTAATGTCATCATAAGTGGTGACATGTAGAGATATAACTTCACAGGAGCTTCATCTTATTAGCCAATCTACCTATTAATAGCCTTAGCCAATGTAAGAAAGGCCAAGTTATTTGGCTAAGAGATATCTTTAATAGATTCATCAAAAATCTAGTTTGAACCTATTTAGAGACCAAACCTCAAATTTCCCCTGGTATGAATTATTTTAAGCTAAATCTCTAATCCAAAAGACCTCTTTTACTATTTAGTTATCTATAAAAGGAAGATCGAAGACTAAATATTGGTATTATGGCATAACTAACCATTGTACTTGTGTTGTCAGCGTACTAGAATCCAACTCTCACTTATTCTTCTAGTTTGTTTAGTCATGGACTTTATAGTCTAGAATTAATCACCTCCTTCATCTATATCGCAATGAGAGAGATTGGCCTTTGATTATATAATGGGCTAGTTGTATAATCAAAAGTGTGGGATAAGAAACATGCTTTCTCAAAACTACTCTTTCTTCTTATATTTATATTATCTTACAGGAAAGGAATAATAAAATATACAAAGGAATCACCTTAAACAAATATGATCTTATAAATAAGACAATCTATTAGATAAAAGAAACCTTTATAACTAAAAAAAGGATCGTAGGTATTAGCATACTGAAGACGTAGAATTTGGACTTAAGGAACTTAGAGGATATAGGATAATTGTTCAACTTATAAGGATCAAAGATTACAGAGGATGTAGGAGACTATTTTCCAATGCCAGGAGACTAGATATTGGCGAAAGAGATGCATATTTTAAAGTATATAAAGGGAAACAAATACCCAAGTTCTATAAAATTTTAACTACTATAGTAAAAGAAGTATCATAAATGATGAAAATCAAATTCACATGATGGAGTGAGAATCTTTGAAATCCTGGTGGTATGCCACTCCTCCATTCTAACATAGGGTTATACCTAAAACACAAAAAAAGAGGTTATTTAGTGTTCGTAATAGTGACATGTAAAGAAAGATTCATAAAAAATAGGAAATAGTGATATGGGAAGAATTAAAATATCCATGTTTTACCAATATACAACATGGTTAATTAGAGTCTCATATGACTTCTAATTAGCATAAGAAATAGGAAGAGTTATATTTGGTTCAGACTCCTACATGTATCTTAGATATCTTATCCTTGCTTATGCAACATGTTCAAATATGATGGGCGCCCAGTTGTTAGTTTCCTTTTATCCTTTAAGTTTAAGGTCTAAAGTGTATACGTATAAGTTATAACCTTAATGATACTCTGGCAATCTTTTATAACTTGGCCTCAAAATTTTCATATCTTTTATTAATTCATTATTTTCATTTTTGAAAAAAAATCCCATCTAGAAGAATGACTCGTTCTCTAATACTTACAGCACTAGTTAAAGGAACCACCTGCACTTCTCCTATGGAAATAGTTTCAACGTTGCACCTTAGAATAATAAATAGCTACCTGGTTTCCAACCTAGACCATATATCCTCCTCCTTAGAAATCTAGCCTATTGTCTATACTAGAGAACCTCATGACTAACCAAGTTGAGCAAAATGAGGAGTTGAAAGAGGAGAGTAGGAAGCTTAGTTTTAAAATAGACTCTATAGCTACCCATAATAAAATACTTAAAGCCTATATTGTTGAACATGTCGATGTCACCATTAGACCACTTACTTAATTACCTAGCAAACCTGAAAACCTTATAGAGCATTGTATCATTATAATGTTGAGGGATGATGAGATGCTAGAGAGCCTTAGGTTGGAGAAGATTGAAAGTGAGGGAACCAAGAGAAATAAGACATATGACAAGGAGGAGAGAAAAACTGAGGGATAGAAAGAAAATAGGGAGAAGAACTTAAATACATTCCCCCTAAACTTATATAGGCTATATATACCTTTCCTCTAAAGATTGGTTAAGGAAAAAGTAGATAAAGAAGTTGGGAAGTTTTGGAAAATTTTCTAAAAGTTTATATTAATATTTTGTTTACGAATGCTATGAAACAGATGCCTTTTTATGCTAGATTCTTAAAGGAAATCTTATTAATAAAAGAAAGTTGAAGGAATATAATGTTGTAACCTTGTCTATAGACTATTAAGTCATGATCCAAAACATACCACTCTAAAAATTAAGGATCTTAGTAGTTTATCTATTTTATATTTTATTAGAGAAATGGGGTTTGATCATATTCTCTATGACTTAGGGGTAAGAGTTAGCCTTTTTCCTCTCTTTATCTAGAAAAAGCTCAATATGGGTAAATTGAAACTAACCAATATATCTTTATAGTTAATTGATCGATCTGTTAAGAAACCAGTAGGTATATTAGAAGACGTGTCCATAAAGATTGATAAGTTTCTTATTATCAAATATTTTGTGGTCTTAGATATGGATGAAGATAGAAATGTGCCCTTGATTTTATGATAAGCTTTCTTATCTACTTCTAAGGTCCTAATATATGTGTATGAAAGGAAGATAACCGTAAAGGTTAGAGATGGGAAATTGGAGTTTAGGAAATATGGACCAAATAATCCTATTAATAGTAAGTGTAATTAATAATGGCCTTTATTTTGCTGTGGTTTACAAGGATACATATATGTAATATAGGAGGTTAGACATGGAGAAAAAAAAGGGATATATCCCATATAAGAGAATGTGAAGTAGATGGGCAAACCTATCATGAAAAAACATATAATGTACCAGAAAGTGTATCACTCTATTAAAAATAAGAACAAGAGTAAGGCAAATAATAGAATTCATTGTAGTATACGTCCTAGAAGTGGGGATCCAACAAGTTGAAGTTGATAAAAGAGGTCGTTTTTATGACTTAAGATAAACACTTGTTGGGAGGCAATCCAATACGTATTTACTTCTTATGTTCTAGACTTTAGCATCTTTAGTTGTTATAGTTACTATTTATTCATTTATTAGTATTGTTCTGATTTTTCTTAATCTTACTTTATTGAATCTTGTTTGAATTCTTATGCTAAATGTTTAGAGTTAGTACTTTTTTTACAAGTTTTTAGGAAAATATAGGATTAAAATTACCCTATATCTAGCCCCATATTGATCCACCAGGAGAAACAAAATGTTTCATATTTGTACATGTCAGCTATGCAGAACTGTGTAGAGGTTGTGTAGCAGTATACCCCATTGTATATTTCTTAAGATATACTTGTTTTTCTCCTATAAGGAAAGACCAAAAATTCACATAATAAGCCACTTTTTGATACCCCACCTACACAACAGTTTGTCTTAATCCGTGTCCAATATATACCCATGGGTAAGTATAACATGGCCTCGTATTAACTCCTATATATAAGAGCTAAAAAAAACAAAATGGACAAATTTTCTACAGAGTACCTATATGACCCCATGTATAAACTATGTTCATAACTTGAATTTTCTATTTCCTTTTTATACTTATTTCAAACAACAATATCCCATGTCAATTTGTGTATACCCTTATTTTTTATCATACGCCTTACCATGTAATTCCCATGTTACATTTGTTTTAGATACACACCCTCATATAATACAACATATACCTATATTTTTGTGGTACATGATATCTAAATGTTATCGTGCAAAGGTCGTATTCCTCCCTATAAAAGGCATATCCATTCATGTTATCTCATTTGTAACCACCTTAATCTCCAGTTTCTCTAGATTTTTAGTTTTTTTAGTTCTTATAGTGATTTTCCAAGAATTTTTTATTCCACTCCTAATTTTATTATTTTGATGCATTATGGATTATTTACAATTATGAATTGTATTTTGTACTTATTGATGATCAAATATCCATATTGTATGATTTTTAGGGTTCTATAAAAATGACATAGATGAATTGTGAACTATATGTGTTATGCATGGTAAAATATGGTTATATGAATTATCTTGGATGCTTTAGTGCTTTTAAATTGTAAAGTTAGTTAAATTTCTAGATTAGGCTAAGGATATAGGAAGTTGAAATTTCTAATGGTGGAAGAAAGAGTGGGGATAGATTAAAAGTCCATTATAAACATCTTACAATGCTAATATGTGTAACTTAATCGAAAATTCAATAAAGTTAGGGATATGTTAGAGAAATATGAAGTTGTCATTGACCTATAATTAACTCACCCATAATTGTTAAGATGGATGATTTTAAGGTGTATGATGAGGTAAAGGGTCTTTCCAACTGCTTGAAAGAGCTAAATCTAAAGGGAAGTAGAAGAGAAAGAGGTGGAAGAGGAGTTAGAATGGGAAGACAAGGAGGAAGCAGATTTGAGATATATCATAATCGAGGGTATGAAGAAAGAGTGAATGATAATACAAGTAACATTAATATGACAATTCCATCTTTTGTAGTAAAGATAAACTTAGATGTCTATTAAGAGTGGGAGAAGCGTGTTGAAATAGTTTTTGACTATTATAACTTTTCTGAAGAGAAAAATGTTAAATTATCAGCCACTGAGTTTAGTGATAATGTCGTGGATTGATTAGATTATTAAATTCTTACTAGGAAAAAAAACTAAGAGCCGCCTATTAGAATGTATGAGAAGATGAAGATGGTGATAAGAAAACATTTTTTGCCTTGTTCCTACTATATGAATTTCTATTAATGGCTGCAAACATTAACTTAAGGTTTCAAGAATGTAAAGGAGTATCATAAGGTGATGAAGGTGGTCATGGCTAGGGCAAATGTGGAGGAAGATTGGGAGACAATAATTGGTCATTTCATTTATAGACAAAATTTAGAAATTGACAATATTATCCAATTAGACCATTATGTAAAGTTGGAGGATGCAAGACATATGATCATGAAGGTAGAAAGATAATTTAAAAAGAGGTTTTTTTAATCGTTTTAGTCTTTCTATTACAAATTCTTCATCATGAAGAAAATTACGGAGTAAAAAAGCTAAGTTCCAAAATATAAATATAAAGTGACTAAGTCAAAAGTTCAAGCTCTAAGCAGGGAGAAAGCTAAATAAATTCCACTTTAATAATTAGGAATCAAGATATTAAGTGCTTCAAGTACTTAGGGAGAGGACATATAACTTTATAATATCAACATTATGTTTATTTTTATAGCTATCACATAAATATCAGGGATGTCAACATAATGTTTATAAATAAAAATCATGAAAATAACTTATAAGAATAATCTTCCCTATAAAAAAACCATTGAAACAGTTAGGCTAGACTTATAAATTAGAGTCTTTTAAGGCGAAAAAGGTAGGTTGTATAAAAAAAAATTTAAGTAGGAACTTTAAGGTTGGATTATTCCTATCTCACTAGGAAAATCTCTCATCTAACCCCCTTTAAATGACCCTAAAAGGTGATATGCATGTCTTGTTTGACAAGAAGATAAACTTGTCTTTTCAATCATATAACCCTTTAAGAATCATCAATAATTGATACCTAATCCTTTTGCTCAAACAAAACCATTAGTTGTGAGTCTCTGTAGACTTGCATTAGTGGATGTACTTGAACAACTAAAGACTATGGAGCACCTTTTGAAAAAGATAGGTAATAATGAATCTAGTTAACAAGCTCTAAACATGAGGATGAAGTTGACTTTCACTAAAGTTGTTGAGTTGGGATTTTGAAAAATAGTTGGGTGTAATGGAAATTGCATCCTACACTTAAATATTTCATACTACAACCCTACTTTTCTAAGTTTTAGGAAACCTATGTTCTCATCCTCAAGATTTGTCAACTTTATCTCCTCAATGATGTAAAATTTTTGTCATTTAATTAAAGTTAACCCTCTTTAACTTATTCAACTTCAACCTTGGTTCAAAATTATCATTAAAATCACTAAGAAAAGAGATTGAAAAAGAATTATAGTCACATAACTTACCAAATCTAATTAACCCAAGTTCATAAGATATACTTAAAAAAGGTCTATTCATAAATCATCACAATTATACCCAAATTCTTTTGAGATAGGTTCATAATGATGGAAACATTGACTTTTTGTTAGTCATGTAAAAAGTAATTCCTAAGTTGAATAGCTATACATCACAAATTAACTTCTTACCTTCAGTTGTTGTTGTTGTCTTACAATACAAAACATTGTCATCGTATGAAGTACTTGTAACATTTCTTTAAGGCCAAAAATTTTTAACTTAAATTCTAACAATCTTTTTTTAAATAGCCTTTCTTGTTACCTTTGTAATATTTTCAAATTTTCTTTTGTATTTTAATCTACCGTGATTTTTGGCTCCCACTTGAACTAAGTTTTGGTAATGTTTCTCTTACCATTGTTAAGGCTTTAATTTGCAAACCAAACTATTTGTCTTCTTTATTCTTGTACTAACCTTCTTCCTTCGTATTTGCAACTACAACGTCATTGATGATTATTAATTATTAATTAAGTTGATACTGTATTGACCTTATGAATTTTGTAAACTCTATAATAGAAGTTTAGTATATTTATATGACTTTATTCTATAACTGGGAATTGAGAAAGTATAATCGTTAAATGATTAATGTGTTCAGTCATTTAAAAAGATTTTGACTTCTAAAAAATATAAAGTTTCCTTGACAAAAATTTATTGTCAAGTGATTTGATTTCATATAATTTTATGAGATGATTTTCATATATTTTTACTATTTTTTATTAACTAAAATTAGATGAAAATTCTTAATAATATTTACATTCATTTCATTTCACTCTAACACTATTGTTCATGCCCTAGTTACCGTCTTCTATGACAAATCACCCAGTATAGAATTGAAGGCTACCTGACGTTATTTTTTTTCATTTTAATAATTCTGCTGCACTTTTATTTCCTTTTTGGTCTTAGATAAATTGTTGTGACATGCGAGTCTAAGCTTGTCATTTGTTTTATAATAATATCTTGTGTTTTTCTATATAAATATAATAAGTTATTGGAATAAAGATCCCAATTGATTTTTCTTTGCAATAAATATTTTTGTTTATTTATATTTATTCCCTTTCACATCTTGTTCAATGGATGAAATTTTCCTTAAGGAATATATGGGCGTGATGGTATAGATCATTATTGTTCGTAGCAAGATTGGTTTTTAGATGACAAATAATGATATACTAAAGGAAACCATCAAGTAGTATCCAATGTCGTGGATACAATGTTCGGGAGTAGCCTGGAATGTTTAAAATTGACAGGGCTAGTTTTCGCTTTCATATGGTTGTTAAAATGATTAGCTATAAACTAAATGATTTTGTTTTGTTTCTTATAAACTAAACAAAGTATACAAAAAATAAATATACATTCTCATCATCGTATCCTTTGCATATCATCATAGTATTAGAGCTAACAAACTAATTCTTCATAAGACTCACATTCTTCTCCAAAACACTGGAAACATATATACTCAGCAAAATCCATAAACATTAGAAACATACATATATATACGAGAAGTTATGGAATACACATTGACGTAATACAATTCATCCACATTACCATTTAACCACATCACCAAGTTTCAAACTACACAATTAGAATCATCAAATTACCTCATCAACCGAAATCAAATTCAAGCAATTCTTGTCATCTCTGACCTTTTGAGCTATGTTGATGAAACTGTCCTTCCACCTAACATTACCCTTCATCTCCAAATTATGTTAAATGGAAAACATTCAATAGATTATTCTACTGCTTCTTAACGACTACCTTATCTAGCTCCACTATGAGATTATCTCTCAGCTCTCATAATGCTTGTGATATTTGGGATAAGCTGGAGAACCACTTCATGTAGCAATCGAGTTCTTAACGTTTGCTTCTTTGACAAAAAAATCACACTCTGAAAAATGAGACAACTTTGTTGTTGATTATCTTATTTTGGTCTCCACCACTACAGATGAGATTGCAGCCATCAAAGACCAAATCTTTAACAAAAATCTTGTCCTCTTCACCCTGAATTGACTCCTACCAGCATAATCACTATAGAGCATCGTGAGTCACCCATCGCCTTTACCAAACTTAGGGTGAAACTCCTTATTCATGAGCAATGACTTCTCTCTTACTATTCTCCTGCTCCACTTATCATAACTTTCACTGCCATATTTGTTAGAGGATGCTCCTTCCATTACTTTAGTGGCCATGACACCTCTAGAGGATGACAAGGACGAAAAGCCCATCATCCTAACTGTAATACCAAAATGGGGCATAAGCCCTTTACTTTAATGGGCCTATTAATCATGTACTTAAATCATAAGCCCAATTTTAGCCTTTATATGGACCCTTTTCCTACACCAATCCAACCCATAATTTTTCTCCAAACTCCCACCAGACCTAATCCACCAATCTTCATAATTATACCAGGTCTAATTATCAAATAAAACCTTGTACTTAGTGTCAAATTTGTTGGAAATGGGGTCACACAGTTGCTCATTGTCACTTTCGATATTTAGAATCTCCAATTCATCTATGTGCATATTCAGTTGATCCCAATACACTTTCTATAGACTTTGCTGCCCTGAATCTATATTCTTCACCTCATAACTCCCTTTTTACTTCTAACACTATTACTAAATGGCTTCCTAACACTAGTGTCACTTCTCATATGACTCCTAGTTCGCAGTTCCTAAATTTTGTAACTTTGTATTCTAGATTTAACCAAGTCATTATTGGTAATGAACAAACACTCTCAATTTCTTATACTGGTATCTTCTCTCTCACACTTATCCACTTTGCCTTAATGATGTTTTAGATATTTTATATCTTATTTCTAATCTTCTTTTTGTCGCCAAATCTGTTAAATATAGCTTTTGCCTTATTTAACCTAACCCTTTTGATTATATTATAAACGATTTGAAAACTAAGATATTGCTACTTACGAGTTCCATCCATAATAATCTTTATCTCATAAAGGTTCCAGTTTACTTCAGCAATCCACTTACTTTCATAGTCACCTATGGTTCACTCTCTTTATGGCATCAAAGACTTAGTCATCCTTGCTTTACTACTTTGTCTAGCTTATCTCTTGTCTTATATATGAAATGACATATTGTACATAATTATAACTCCTATCTAGAAGGAAAAAGTACTTTACTTTCATTTCCATTATCTACTCAAGTCTCTAGTACAATTTTCTAACTTATTCACTATAGTATTTAGGGATCCTTACTGTAATATCCTGCCTCTTAAATTTGATAAGAGATTAAACTGTTAGATTGAGCCATATGAGTTATTTTATTTAAGAATTTACGAGATGTATTTCATTCACATGCATAATATTCTTATACATATATGAATCATGATTTAGAAAATATTGCAGGATAGTATACGCACTTAATTGACATGTTCCGGGTATGAAAGATTTTTACTGATCATGATGTAATTGTTTGTTGATTTTTTCTTGAATTTTGTTTTGAAGTAATATAATTAGTAAATTGGGAATTTATTGTTACAATTGAGTAATTCATGAGGTGATAGGTACATCTAGTTTAAGAAAAATATTAAAGAGCAAGATAAATTGATACATGAGAATTTAAGTTGATTAGGCTTATGAAATGGCTACATGTGGCATTGAAAATAAGTGACAAATGGCACTTTAGACTTGTGACATATGGAGCTTTAGAATGGTAACATATGTAGCTTTACAAATGATGACATATGTAGCCTTATAATTGGTGACATGTGTAGCCTTATAAGTAGTGACATATGTAGGCTTAAATGAGTGAAATGTGGAGCTTAAAGTAAGTGACACATGGATCAATAGAGTAGTGATATATGGACTAATAGAAGGATAACATATGTTCCCATAGAAGGGTGACAAATGGACCAATATAATAGTGATTTATGGACCAATAAAAGGATTACATATGTACCAATAAAAGGATGAGATATGGACCAATGGAATGGTAACACATGGATTAGTTTGACCTTTTTAAATTTTCTAGAGAAAATGGATGAAAATACAATAGAAGTGAGAGTGGAGGTCAGCCATAAGATCAGAAGAGAGAGAAAATGAAAATGAGAAGAGCAGGAAAGGAAAAAGGGAAGAGAAGAGGTGAAGGAAATTTGATCTATCTTTCATATTTTTAGAGCACGAATTTGGAGAAACTCAAAGAATAAAAGTTGTAGATATAGGTCTTACCTTGACCTTTGTGAAAGTGCCTTGACAAAATAGTGACTAGAGCTCTAGTTATGCTTGTTTTTCTAATATTACCTAGCAGGAACCTTGTACTATTTCCTAATTTTTGAGGACCTTAGAGTCCGAATTAGTGAAAGTCTAAAACATGAAAAATGATTATTGATGTCTTATTAATGTTTTTGTCAAACAGTTTGGTTAGGAGATGTCTTGATAATGATTTATTAAAGGTTGAGTATTGGTTTCTAGTCTGTTTCTTACTAGAAATAAGATAGAATTTGATGAAGATTATATTTTAAAGGGAGATGTTATTTATGTAATTTTTAGATATATTAAGACTAATGGAAGTCTAGTTTCAGGGGGCACAAGAATCATAGTTTTTGGATCTTTGTAGAGAGAGTTATTATTAAAAGAAGACAACTTGTTCATAATTCAACATTAGGAAGAAAAGGATATAACCATTACACATAAGGCTAGGTTAGCTTGATGGTTGAGGAACATTGAGCTAAACTAGAAAGTGAATTATTGACCTATTGACATATGTTAGAATAACATTTATGATGATTAATTAAGGATTAAATTGGTTGTTGTGTTGGTATTGAATGTGTGTTGGGAATTTAATGAATGGATTGGTTATGTTCTGTTTTGATTTTGATGCTTGAATTTCCATAATTTGTGAACTACCAAATGAATGATTTAAATTGGAATTAGAGATGAATTGATGAGGAATTGAAACATCTTTAAGGTACAATTGAGGTATAATTGATGAACTATCTTGAAGGTGTCAAAATTTGAAAGAAAAGTGGAAGGAAAGTGAAGATTAACTTTTGATTCACCAAT
The DNA here is from genome assembly GCA_027568895.1 of Erythroxylum shatona. Taxonomy (NCBI): domain Eukaryota; kingdom Viridiplantae; phylum Streptophyta; class Magnoliopsida; order Malpighiales; family Erythroxylaceae; genus Erythroxylum; species Erythroxylum shatona. Next base: position 11,698,801 of record JAOSBK010000205.1, on the reverse strand, counting down.
CCCATGATCGTGGGAATTGTATTGATTTCTTTCCACAATCGTGAAAATGCTTAGCAGAGAGGAAAAATTGTGTTTTATGTTATACTCAATTGATAAAATGAGCCTAGTTTGATGTTAAATCAATTGATAAAATGAGCCTAGTTTGATGTTAAACTAATTGATTAAGTGTTTGACGAGTTTAGGTTCTTAAATGATGTATAACTCAAGGAATGGATTGTTTGATATCAATGCATATGAATTTGGGAAGTATGAGTTATTAATGGTATAAGGATGTTCCTATGAATGCAAATGTGATTCAAAGGATATGAACAATGTGAATTTATCTATAAAAGAATGAGAATTGGGAAATTGTTTAAATATAAAGCATTAGAAAAGGATTGGTGATCATATGATTGATGAATCGAGAGTGATCAAACTTAGTTAAGGTATAAACCTAATTTCAAACAAGTTATACACAAGTTATAATGAACGAATTGAACATGACACATATGCATTTGCATAGATGAATAATTATGTGATTGATAAACTTAGTAATATGTGAATTATGTGTGTATTGCATGACGATAGAAGCACAAATACATCGACATCATCCAAACATTGCCGGATCATCAAGGTATTAGCTTACTAGAGCATACTGTGAGTAACCTATATGTGTGATCTCAATTAGATATGTGCTTCTGTTTGAATTGTTTTTGTTTAATCCTTATATCTATATATATTGAAATGATTTGGATATGATTGTGATATTAATGATTCCGAACAATTGATTATCCGAGGAGTTCAATATTCGAGATTGTGTTGGAAGTGTTAATTATGTGTATGTGAATGTAGGAAATAAATCCTCAACTAAATGTTGAATGCCGGACTTGGGTTCGACGAATGTGATAAATGATTGTGTACATTGGATGAAAGTGATTGCTACTAAATTATGTGAAATGATGCATGTCATGATAGTAATATACATAATCAGATAAAGCAGTTATGACCGAAGTGACCAAAGTGAAAAAGGAGCTTAAAGCTAAAAAATGTGCACACAAAGCCCCAGGCCTAATGATTAATGAGCCCGATATCCACAATGGGTAGGGAAAATATATGAAATGAGCCCAGTATCTACAATAGGTATGGGAAAATATCTAAAATGAGCCCGGTATTTCCAATAAATACGAGACAGTTAAATAGGCGCTTGGTCACAACAAAATAAAAATGAAAGAGGAGTCTTATGTGCATTTGCATTTATAACTTTACATGTACCATGTGAATATTTGCAAAGAATGACTAAATTGAGTGGATATAATGATATGCTAAGTTTGTATTCATGTGGATGATATGAATGAGATGAAATGAATGATTAGATTATCTTGAAATGATTATATGAAATGTTGGTATTCCTAATGGGCTTGTCGAAATATGATGAATACCGCAATTGGGTACTAAATTCTGAACAATATGATATATGGGAATTGATTCTAAATGATATGAGATACTGATTAAACTGTGTTATATACTTATGATGTTGATGTCTATTTGAGTGAGTACATCGATGATGGTTTACTCACTGAGTTGATAAACTCATCAAAATTGCAACGTTGATTTTCAGGTTCAGAGGAGACCTACATAATCTAGTTGAAGTAACTTCTGCATTTGGATATAGGTTAGTGTTAGGATCAGTTGTACCTAGAAATGTCTTAGTTATGTTTTATCAAGGATTGTATCTTTTAACTGTTGTATATTGTACATGTGAATTTTGGAAATGTAATGACATTTGAGACTGTATATTTTTGTGAATAAAATTGGAACAATATGATTATTGGAATGTTTATGTTATATGCGATGGATTAAAAAGTAAAAAGAATTGATTTAACCGTTTTAACGTGCCATTTTCATCGAGTATGCTCCCGAATATCCTTTGGTATGTCGGGTATATGCTTTATGGGAGTTGTATGTTACACTTACCATCTCTCTCTTTTTTTTTTAATGGTAATCACTATTTTATTTTTTATTAATGACTTTAATCACTACACATGGATCCTTTCTTTAACCTATAAATATCAAGCATTTTCTCAATTTCAACACTCTAAAACTTATGTTGAAAATTTATTTCTACCATCATCAAAACCTTTCAATATGATAAAGCTACTAAACTCATTATACACATTTGCTCATTATTCTGCTATCTATAACATTACCTATTGTATCTTTTGACCTTATACTCATTAACAAAATGGTCTTGCAAAATACATCATATTAAAAATATTGGCCGCACCCTCTTTATCTATGCC
>JAOSBK010000205.1:11667853-11682208 GCA_027568895.1 Erythroxylum shatona | reverse complement strand
AGAAGATCTCTCACTTTCCACAATTTCATCCCTAATTAATAATAAAATCACAACATTTTTTCATTATTTACCATTATTAATAGTAGTTTAGACAGCAAACCATCAACCATTAACAACTAAAACCAATGCAGCTAACTCATCGTCAAGAGCTAACTCCAAATTTTACAAAAAATTCATCCATAGACACCCGCACATCGACAACAGATGGGGTTGGAGAAGATGGCCATATCTTAATGAAATCCATTGGAGAAAATGATGACTCACGCTGGAGACGTAGCAGCTCCATGGAGAATATGGAGACAACGGATGCGAGAGCGACAGTTGGAGAAGGAAGAAAGAGGAAACAAGCACGACAGGTTAGGGGGAGGGGTTCAGGTAGCGTTTTAATTAAACCAAATTTGGTTTAAAACCAAACAATGTCGTTTTGGTAAACTTAAAACTTTATGCTTCAGTACCAAAACGACGTCGAAACCAAACGACATCATTTTGGTTAAGTTAAAGAGTTATGTTTTAGTGACAAAATGACGTCATTTGGTTTAAAACCAAACGACATCGTTTTGGTTAAGTTAAAGAGTTATGTTTTAGTGACAAAACGACGTCATTTGGTTTAAAATCAAAATACATCGTTTTGGTTAACTTAAAACGTTCTGCTTGTACTAAAACAAAACGATGTTGTTTGGTTTAAAACCAAACGACATCATTTTGGTTAACTTAAAACGTTCTACTTGTACCACAATGACATCGTTTAGTTTTAAACCAAACGACGTGGTCTTGGTTTACTTAACGATATTCTACTTCAGTAGTAAAATGACAAACCAAACAACATCGTTCTGATACACTACAAAACGTTCATCTTCAGTACCAAAACGACATCGTTTGGTTTTAAACCAAACAACGTCATTCTGGTACACTACAAAACGTTTAGCTTCATTACCAAAACGACATCGTTTGATTTTAAACCAAACGAATGATGTCATTTTGGTACACTAAAAAACGTTCTCCCTACAGAACAAAAACGACGTCATTTTGTTATAATTAAAAACGTTCAAGTTTTGAGTACGGAAGATGACGCTTTTACCAATGAAATTATCATCGGAAATTTCCGTCGCCAAACTACAATTTTATTATTCCTGCCTTTTTTATTTTCCGGATAACTTTTCTGACCGATAGAATATATCCGTCAGTAATTACCGACAGATTCTTTATCGTCGGTAATATTCCATCGCTATTTCAGACTTTTCTTGTAGTGTAAGTGCCTTTTCGTTTTCATTTCATTAAAGTGGTAGCATATGAAGCAATTCAAAATGGTGCTTAACTATCAATATAGTTAATTATAATGTAAGTTTCTACTTTACACCAAACTAATGTTGACCAAGGGATCTTAAGTTCGTCAATTCCTTGATATTTTTTGCATTATGGACATATATATTTATTTATATATTTGGTACTGAGTGTTCTTGTTGTAAGAGACATTATCATGGTACAGATGAATAATGTAAAGTTTTCCTTCCACGAATTAATGCACACTTTCAATTTGCAAAATTTGAAAATTTCAAAGAATATGTCTTTGTTCTGTTTGTAGGATTTCAGTCTTTTGTCATTCTTTATCCACCATTGATTCTTCTTCGAAATGATTAGGTCTTCAATTATACATACATCTAAATAATATTTGCATGTTAAATCGAATCATTAGTAAATGCAGATTATTAGATCAAACACCATAAGAGCTTTTGCACTCCGATCCCTTGTTTATAAGTTGGAAATTCTACCATGAAATGGGACCTTATTGATTTAAAAATCTTAAGACTTCAAATTTAGACAATGATAAACGAGAGATCATGCGGTTGGGTTACATCAAAACTGTATTAACCTTATTATTTGTAATGGACGAACTCGATATATTAATTATTATGGTTACGTTTGAAAACAAACGAAGAAAAATGGAAAGAGAGAAAAAGAAAAAGTCAGCAGAATCAAACATTGGAACAATGTCTACAATATGCTTGGATTCCATTCGTTAGATTGGTCAAAGGTCAAACCAGTTGATTCTCTCTCTATTTTTGGACAAAAAGAGAAGCCTAATGGGAGGTAATCACAAATGTTTCGTACACACATTCCCATCACCTTAAAATATATTCTAGAAAAACCAAAACTATTTAAAAAATATAACAAAAATGATACCAGACAAAAAGAGCGATCATGCCCATCTATTTGTTGGCTCAAACATCTCTGGTCTGGTCCCTGATTCCCTGCTTCATTTAGCCTTGACTGCCCGAGAGACTGTAATAAACGTGAATTCCAAACACAAACATCCTCCATCTCTGTCTTTCTGATCATCGTGGGTCCAAGATTTCGTAGACACTACATGATTGTCCGAGAACCGTGCACTTTTAGATTTCCCCTTAATGTACATATATGTAAAGAATACATGAGGGTTTTAAAAAATACTGAATACTAGTTTCCTCTTTACGTGAATCTTAAGATAACAACTCGACTTGACTTCAAAGAACTGAATGATCTGATACATTTATTATTGTTGTGGGAATTTTATCATTTGGTTAATTCAACGCATATTAAGCAATATTTTAAGAAAGATGAAATATATAAGTAAGATAATTAATTTCAAGCGGCTGGTACAACACATGAAGACATTACTATATTACATATACATTTTCTTTTTTTGGTTTATGATGATAAGTTCTCATAGGAAAAGGTGGTGGTGGTCCATCAAGTGCACTGCTCATTTACCTTGCATATCAAGCAACCTCCTAATTCTTCTCTCTCTCTCTCTCTCCCCAACATTCATGGCTGAAGAATCATCATCAGCACTCCATCTCAAAACCCATGTGAGTTACTACTATTTCTCCCTTTCCTTATTCTTCTATATTAATCAACTCCCTTTGTCATACAAATTTGGCTCTGCTTATGTGCTATAAAAGGTGAATCAGCCAGAAAATGTTCTGGGAATAACCCCATCTGATATCGTCTTTCTTATTCAAAGCTTCTTGCCTTGTATAGTATCCAATATATATATATACACACACACACATATGTTCCCCACATTTCCTTTTCCTTTTTGAACATTTTAAAAACACCAATTACTAGCAACTGTTTTTTCTTTATTATGTTATTATTACATCGCAAAACTATACTAGGAATAGAGAGATATTTGGTTTAGCAGCGGCCGTTGTTTACGTGTGATGTTGAATGGTGTGCCTCAAGTAACAGTTTTGGGGGCCGTTTCTTGGCTTTTGCTTTACTAGTCAATACCTTGAAACAAAGGTGATCCTGTGAGTGAGTGAGTGAGAGAGAGAGTCTTGTACTTTAGAAAATTTCCAACTGGTGTTTGTAGTCTGTCTGCTACTTAATCTCTTTGTTTTTTATTTTTTCTTATTTCTCTCTCATAAACCGCTTACATTCACTACTTGAATTAGAAAAGGCTTAAAGGTGGGTGTCTGCCCTTAGCTTTTTCTTTTTTCCTCTTTTGCTTCGGATAAAGTTAGAGACTAGAGAGAGGGATTTCTGGTGTTTTCCATGGTTAAAGCACAGGTTTATAGCTGAATCATACTGTGACAGTTTCCTCTTTTCCTCCTCCTCGCTTCTTCGTTCTACTTCTACCTAAGCTATTCTCTCTCTTCTATACCCACACCTTACACAAGTTTGTTTTTTTTTATAATACTTTTCTTGGGAGGTTTCTTATCTGGGTATTGATTAATTCAACTTAGGTTCGTAAATATTGCATGCTACAAGTTCATGTGCACAATTTGATGATTTATTGATCAGATTTCTTACTTTTGTGTAATATAATTTGTCACCAGCTGCTTAAAGTTTTTATCTTTCAATTTAATAACTGAAACCAAAACGAACCATACCTTTGATACTTGTTCTCTGTCTGTTTCCATTGACGTATATATCTACAGATCTAAAAAACCGATGTTTTCTTTTTTTTACCGATAATCTGACAGGGATATGAGTGACGGGATCTTGCATAAACCTGATATCTTGATCGAAAATTTCAAGTGTTGTCCAAAAGGAAGACGATAGCAAATATTAGCAGCTGTGTACTTGAGCTAGAAGACCGATGAGTAGGAGTAATTTGGGCTCCGTCAGCAGTTCTGACCTCATCGATGCAAAGCTCGAAGAACATCAGATTTGTGGATCAAAGCAGTGTCCAGGCTGTGGACACAAGCTTGAAGGAAAACCGGTGCGGATAATCTTCATAATATTCTTCAGTTTCAGACATTTTTGTTAACAAAGGCAGAAGAATATTTGTAATAAGGCAAAGCTGGTGCTTTCTGCTTTATTCTTTGGAGCTTTTTTTTTTGGTCAACATATCTCTCCTTCTATCCTTCTTCTTTTGTTTTGCTCTAACTTGAATTTTCATGGGTTCTACAGGACTGGGTAGGTCTGCCAGCTGGTGTAAAATTTGATCCAACTGACCAAGAACTGATAGAACACCTTGAAGCACAGGTGGAAGCCAAAGACATGAAATCTCACCCTTTGATAGATGAATTCATCCCTACCATTGAAGGAGAAGATGGGATTTGTTATACCCATCCTGAGAAACTTCCAGGTCTGGTAATTTTCTTGTCAAGGGTCGATGTTGTTTGGTTTTACTCGACGAAAGTTCGAGTCTTTTGTCGTTTTTCTCGAAACTGAAATTGAACAATTAAACGTACCTATTTTCATTGGCTCTTTGCTCCTGCTCGTATGACTTTTCTCTCATAGGGTCTGTCTCAGTTTGTTACACCTAAGTCAACCTAACTTTGATTTTGAGAAACGTTTTGCTTCACATTTTCTTCAGGAGTCACTAGAGATGGTTTGAGCAGGCACTTCTTCCATAGACCTTCCAAGGCTTATACAACTGGAACAAGAAAGCGAAGAAAAATTCAAAACGAATGCGATTTGCAAGGTGGAGAAACAAGGTGGCACAAAACAGGTAAGACGAGACCTGTCATGGTTAATGGCAAGCAAAAAGGGTGTAAGAAAATACTTGTACTCTACACAAACTTCGGCAAGAATAGGAAGCCCGAAAAGACTAATTGGGTAATGCATCAGTACCATTTGGGGCAGCATGAAGAAGAGAAAGAAGGGGAGTTAGTGGTATCGAAGATATTCTATCAGACACAGCCGAGGCAGTGTAATTGGACTGAAAGAAATGCAACAACTGGTGAAGGTAGCGATCTTCATAGCAGAAGAGATAGTGGAAGTGGAAGTTGTTCTTCCAAAGAGATGATTCCACTGCGAGAAGAAATATCAAGAGCTACTGTTACTGCTGCCATCATGGATATTCAGAAATTGAAATCGGACCGTTTTAGCTATCCCCACTTCAGAAAAAGCTTTGATGATCAGGTATATATCATTCATCAAACAAAACTCTCAAGTATATGACTTCCATTTATCATTTAACTATTTTAGTTCCTAAGTGCATGAAGATAAATATTCTATGCAGGAAATAAGCTTTCTTAAAATTTTGTACGTATTTTTAACTTAAGAAAAATAGCCTTTCTGAGATTGTCTTGTTTGCCTTCCTCAACATTCTAGAGGTTCTTGAGTTTAAACATCAAAATCAGTCAAGCATCACATCTATGGCTCAGCATGAAAGAGCTCTATGGGCCTCACTTAATTCTTTATTAGCCAACCATGCTTTTATTTACCAACTAAAAGGGCAACTGAAAAAAGAAAACTGAAACTATTATCTGCTCAAAAGCTGAGTAATCAACAAAGACACTAAATACTGAAAATGGACTGCCTAGCAAATTGGTTCACCACTGAGGGCTTTTGTCTATTTCAGGTGGGGATAGGTGAAGCTTCAACGGTAAGGGAAGTCCCAGCAACGACTAATACCTGTGATGAGATTCGGGAGCAACAACAGAGGCCACATCATGTGGCTCATGATCATCATCATCAGGTGCAACACCATCACCATGCACACCATCAGATTGCTACTGCAGCCTTCCACATCAGTAGACCTTCACATCCCATCTCCACTATCATCTCTCCACCTCCCCTCCATCACACTTCCATCATTCTTGACGAGGACCCCTACCATGTCCCCGGAATCATCCTTCAAAACGAAATCCAAGTAATTTCTTAAGCTGGCTGTTACTATATGTGTAGTTCTTCCATGGCATCCAGTTCCAACCCTTTTTTCTGTGGCTTTTTAAATGAATAATCCAAGACGAGTCTAGCTAAATCTGAGTCCCATATATGCAATTTAACAATGACCAATCTCTGCTTGTAATTTCTTATATTTAAATTGTTTATCTCGTCATTTCTATACATGATATCGGGTATGCAAGTCCGTATGAACTGGTTTGCAAATAGCGAATTAGGTCATAATGCAATGCATGAAGGTCAACCATGTATTGTTGTAGTAAGGTCAAGAGAGTGGGTACTCCGGGAACTCAACCACCGACATCTCTCTCAAATGCATATAACTAGGTTTAGGTGAAACTCAAGCAACTAACAGTAGCTAGAATGAGAGCGGCTAATTTTCACCCATAATTCCATTTACTCAAGGTCTTCTGTTGGTGGTGGACAAGTGGAAGCTATGAATTAAATGAAACTGTGTTTGTTAAAGTCTGCAAAGTCGGGTAAAATAGTCAGTATTTTTACTTTTTAGGCTTCCTTTGAAGTCATGATGGTGATTATATGGCGATTATTTTGCTCTTTTGAACTCGATGGCATTTCTGTCATTTCAGCAACAGCAGCAACAACATCATAAGTTAGGAGGAAGCAGATCAGCATCTGGATTGGAGGAAATAATAATGGGTTGCACCTCTTCAACTGATATCAAAGAAGTGAGTATGAACTTTTTGACTCTGAAATCCATGAGACCCTTCTTTTTAATTATTCCCAACTGTGAAGAAGAGTTAAGAAAAGGCAAGAAGGAATATCAAGAGGAAAATAAAGGAAAACACTACCTTTTTACGTTTTCTACTCTTCTATTATATTTCAAATTAAAGATGTAAACCCCAAGAACTTTTCTCTTTCTCTTTATCTCTTTTGTTTTGCTTTTCATTTTCATGCTTGAAGTTCTTATTTTCACTAAAGAAGGATAGGACTAGCTATCATGTGATTTAGACTTGCATCTTTTTGTTGAGCGGCTTGAAGGTTCAGACTTCCAATTGTTATGTGCGTTCCATTATAATTGTCCACATTTTGGCTCTTTTCCTTTTTTTCCAGGTTTAATCCTCTCTGTGTACTAGGAGTTTTCCCAGTATTGAACAAAAATTCTTTTCTTCTTACATTCCTGTCGTGCCCAAATTAATAAAAGGATAAAGAATTAAAACTGGACAATCAATTATGGATGTCCCATTGTACCATAAGAGATCAAATACGAGAAAACTACCTTTTTCGCATAGTATACAACTATTTCTTCTTTTCTTTTTCTTCTCTTCTGTTGAAGTGTTGAGGTTCGGAAAATGGGATCATGTTGAAAATATATAGTCGAAACATACATATAGTCTTTTTCTTCCTTTTGTTGTTGTATTATTTCTTTGAAAGTGGATGATAGAGACTTGGAAACTTTTAACATGCTTGTCCTCTCAAGATATACACAGATGAGGTAGCGGAGAAGATTAAAAAGGGACAAAAGAGGCAGCTTCATTGATTTCCTTGTTGGCATTTCTTTCTTTTCTCTCTCTCGATAGGTGCAATGAACTTTCTGTTCAAAACCCTAACCCTATTTTTCACATGCTTTTCGGGAATGCTGTTTTTGCAGGAATCATCCATTGCAAACCAGCAAGAGACTGAATGGCTGAGGTACTCCCATTTCTGGCCAGGAGCTGACAACCAGGGTCATGATGTGTAGGAGTAAAAAGAAAGAAAATAATAGAGAATATATAGGTAAAGAACAACATTACAGACACCATCATTGTCATCGTCATTAGTATTTAGGCCTCACAGTTGCTTGAAGTTTCTTTTCAACAAGAGGCCAAGAAAGTATAAACCCACAAATATAGTTTGTTCTTTTTCTGTATATTTTTTCCCCCTCTTTGGAGGTGGCTGCCAAAGGTCTAGTGGCTCTCTGAAGTCTCAACTGAACTAACTGTAAAACAGTCCTTGAGAAGAAAGAAACGAAAAGAAGAAAAGGAAAAAAGTAAGAAAATCAAAGGAGAAAAGAAAGGAAACCAAGAAAAGGCTGCTCTCAACTGACAATAGAAGGAGAACCAAAGACCCAAAGCAAAATCTTCGTGCATGAAAATCCTCGCCAGTATGATTACAATGGCATCTCTATTCTGATTTTTTATTTATTTTCAGGGCACCTGTATAAGTTCTTTCACACTGTTTTTTTGGAAAAAAAAAAGAATACGATAGTTTGAGTAAATCATATAGCAGGGAAATCTTTGTTACTTTTTGTTGCAATTAGCTTTATTCCCTTTTCAGTAGAAATACCGGAAATTTATTTTGCAGATTTCTTCTTAAATTTTCATGGAATTTTGCAGATCGCATGTGTGTATGTTGCCTATTTGGAAATAACAATGCTGAGATTATGTGGTATAAGTTATGCAGTGCGGGGTTCCAATAAGCTTTTCTTGTTTAGTATAAATTAGTTCACAATCTTCTGTGTGTAATAATAACAAGTACCAAGGTGTAGTTAAGTATAAATTACTTCTAAAACATGATATAATTAGTTTATTATATTTGTGAATAGTAGTATACTATATTGGAATCTCCTCTAAGGTGCCACAATCCTTTTGCTTGCCTGATGTTTATGGATTGTGAACATTAGATTCGAGTAGGCGGCAATCACATCTCTCTAGCAATTTATAATAGTCGTGCTTTAGCAAAAATGACGATAAAAGATACACAATTTTAGTTGCCTAAAGAAGAAAGAACATTTTATGGTGGATAAGATTGCATTTAATCATGACAACCTCTGATCACCTTAACTAATTAGCATATTCATGTTGATATGCACTTCTTTTATTAATGACAAGCATAATCCCTTGCAGTTTAAGTACATACTAAGGAAGGATATTTTTTTGTTGAATTACGGTCATGATATTTAATATACTCCCTCCTTGTGAAATAGGATGGAAAAATCTATCAAATCAAATAATCTTTCACTCAACATGCATGTATGGATGCGTAACATCTCATCCTTCTTGATGTCAATTAAGATGCTTCTTTTTTCATCTTTTTTTTTGTAATTAATATCTTCAATTATATAGTTTTGTCTTTAATTAGTGTAAATTGAGACAAAGTATTTTTCCTGAAAGGGGTATGACGATGACTACTAAGTTTATCTTTTCTGAGTGCTACTTAACCATGCTAATTAAAACAGCGTATTTATAGAAAATGATTTTTTGAGTCAGAGTTCTCCTGGAGCTCGTTTGCCTTTTGATAAGTTAAGAAATTCTAAAAATGGTTGAAGAGAATTTTCCACTATGGCAGTACCCTCGCCCTTCAATTTGTTGCTTCTTTTTTTTTTTTTGCTACTTCAATTTGTTGCTTCTGGTTAACCAATTTCTGCGGCTCTTGCTCGCTCGCTCCAACAACATCAATCAACAGTGCTTGTCACTTTCTTGAAGTGACTAATTATTTACTGCTCTTGCATATATTTATGTCACCATATTTCTTATCATCATGCGCAATAATTGGTTTAAAGCTGGTCTGTCACTATACTCATTATAGCTAAAACGTAATATATTGTCTTTTTGTGCAGCTGATTGACACAGATGAACTGAACGTGGGCTTCGTTGAGACGTCACATTGAAAATCAAGAATCGTTGTGTAGTAGTAACGAATATCACATTTAAGCCACCCTCTAAGTGTTTTTTTTACCCTCCTTGGGGAAAACTTCCGTTGCAGCTTTATTTTATTCCATATTCGAGCTTTTGTGCATTATTATATAGAGTAAAAAATGTGATTATCCCTCGAAAGCTTAGAGAGAGAGACAGAGAGAGAGAGTTGGTGCATGCTATCTTCCCCACATGGGACGTGCACGTAGGTAAAGTTACATCAAGATGGAGGCTACAGGCAGCTTCGTAGTAGTTTCTGAAGAGAATAAAGGCAGAACAAGGAATAAGCAGACAAGAATAACCTTTAACTTTAAAATGGCACTTCTCACTACTTAACGCCAATTGGTTTCTAGTTGTGTTCATTTTTGTACATTCAATGGGAAAAATGAAAATATTCCGTACAGAATGGAGTTTTTCACTACATGCAAGAAAATTTGTGAATAATGTGTATATCATTGATTTCCATTTTCCTTTAAAGAGATGCAAGACATCAGTACTTATAGAACATAGTAAATGTTATTATGTTCTAAAGTTTAACTTACGTTCTATGACCACAATTGTAGCGAGCTATTACAAGTTGTAACTTGATCTCACAATTATATCATAAATTAGAGTAGCTATGTACCATGATCAGAATTATACCACTGTCACAAAAAGTACCTTTGGTTTTCTTGTTCTGCTGATGATTCTAAAATCTTAGCTAAATTATGATGATTTTGGCAATAATATTCAAAATCGTCACCAAAGGGTAATCTTTGGTGACAATTCCGCAAGCTTTTGGTGACCAGACTTATCCTTTGGCAATAGTTTTTTTAATACCCTTTGGCGACGATTCTATAAGTCATTGTGAAAAAAATAGTCGTCAAAAGCTTAATAACAAAATAACTTTCTTATTTATAATTATGAATTCACTAACTTTGACTTGATCAATTTGTAAATGAATATCATATTGAGAAAAATCAAATTTAATATTATTGATAATGATCCTAGGTGTAAAAATAAATTTAGCTAACAAAAATGTCAAATCATTTAAATAATTTATGAAACTATAAAATCAAAATTAATTAATGTTACATAGATTTATCCTTTTTATTTTTCTCTTTTAATTATATGATTTGATAATTTTACATGATGTCACAAAATTTTCAAATAGTTTTAACATGAAGTTTGTAAATAATGATATATGATTCTTACAAAAAAAAACAATAAATAGGGATATATATGATATGTAATATAACATAATGATTGATGGTAAGTAATACAAGATTTTAATTAGAACTTTAATAATTCTTAAGGATAAAACAATAAATAAGGTTTAACGCCTATTCCAACAAAAAGATTTTTCTAAATTCTAAGTGACATGAGACTTGGTAGATAAGGTAAATAAGTTTCTTATGTTTGGATTCCCAAGAAAGCTCTTTGCACATTTTAAGGTATTAACTGAAATAAACAAAGATCTTCCCTCAAGAGTTAGTTTATTGACACACACTACCAACAACTTCTTGACTTTAACTAAACTAGTAAAATATATAATGAACGATTTCCTAGGTGCAGTATGAATCACTAAATTAGATGAACCACATGTACCTGTATTTCACCTAAGGAACAAATAGTATAGAACAATCACGTAATTTCTTCACAATATTTTGAAAAATTAAATCCTAAAAACTTAAAAGGCTAAATCAAATGGTATAAGGAACCCAATTTGAACATATGCATGCCCGATTGAATGACTCCATCAATCATAATGAACAAGCATAGTTTTTGCAGTCAACGACTATTCTAAAATAACCAATTTCTCCTAATCTTGTACGAAGTATCAAGATATCACCATCACCTCCATTTTCATGTACATTCCTTGCAAATTTGAGAAAGCTTTACACAACACACACTATATACAATCACACGTACATGTAATAGCTTTCTAACAAAAAATGAGATACAAATAATAAAGAAAGAGAGCTAATTTGGATGCTACTTAAAACCTTGAAGAAGAAGATCAACCATTGAACACAAGCGATGACTAGACTTTGATGAGCAAATTTGTTGTGCATTGATTTGTTTTTCAAGATGGAAAATTTTGCTAGATACCTCCCATCGAAGCTCATGTTTGCCATCATAAACTATACTATCTGTCACGTCGAAATTTCACTATAAATTTATGTTAATAGTGTTATTGTAAAAAGTAAATAGAAACAACAAGGCATAGATATAATCAAATATAGAAGCAAAGTGTATATTTTAATAAGGAAAATGAAAAATTATATGAAGATTAGATATATGCACTTAACAAAATATTCACAGAAGAAGTAAAGATCATTGAAACTTAATTTTCTAAGCAGCTAAAAATCCCCATCACAAGCACATTTTTTTGTTTGCCACTTAACCTTAAAGATAAATAAAACCTAAAGCATATGCCACAGATTAATAGGTGATCTAACATCTTTAAGAATAGAAAACTTATTATTTAAATGTTCCAAAATTCTAGTAATGTTAATTTTGTGATGTATTAATTGAGACAATTTGATATGATAAGGCTGAGAATGTTAACTGTGTATGTACTATGTTTAGGAGATGCAGACTTAAGTGTGCTTTCCTCTAAAGCCACTATTATGATAAAAAGAGTTGGGTCCCCCAAGCCCCTCATCAGATATAGAGAGAGTTACTATCATGGAATTCAAAATAGAAGGAAGTACAAAAATAGGAAAGCCAACCCTAAATCAATAAGATGCAGAAATCACATAGAAAATGCATGCAAGAAATATAATCAGAGAAACAGATCAACTTTACAGTAGTTTAAGCACAAATTTACAAAGAGGGAAGACTTACTTGAAGAGTTTAATGAATACTAGGGATCGAAGATGTCTCTTCAAAATAAGACCCTATGATGTCTAACTACTAGCTAGAAATCTGGATTAAGCAAGAAGATACTGAGTTTGTACAAAAGAATCAAGCAATTTCATACCTCAAGGTTAGCTTTCGCCTGGGATGAGAGTGTTGTGTGACTCCTCTAAGAGAAAGCTAATGACTAGTTATTGCAGAATAACCTAAGGTAAAAAGAAGAAGAAAAGGTAAGAAGCAAGACAAAGGAACTCATACCTAGCAGCTTGACCTACTCAAAGAAAAAGATCATGTTCGATGGTTCAACCCTAATTAGAAAGCATCTGGAGACTCTTTTGGCTAAGGAGGATTTATTTATCTTATTTATAAAACGCTATCATAGATAAATTGTTTTATTTAGTACTTACAAAAATGTTGTCTTTTTTTTAACATTGTTAATAGCTGTGGGTTATGTTGTTGTTTTTGTTGCTTTGTAAGTAGAATGTTTGTTGTTTGTAGAAATGGGCCCCGTTTTGGGCCCCTATTTGTTTGCAGGCTTTATCCAAACAATTTATGTCTTATGTTTGGGTAATTAGGTTTTCAATTTCATCAAAAGACGTGGTTTTGCTTCACCTTTGGTAATGAATACAAAAATCATTGTAAAAAGGTAAAACTTTTGCAATGATTTTTACAATTTGTCGTCAAACCCTATTCCTATATGTTATGCTCTATATTATAGAAATTATATATAATAAATAGAGAATTATGATTAAATTGAATAATGTGACAACTAAGATAAGAGAAAATTTATCCATTATCTATACATTCATAAATCATTATTCTAATTACAATTATTATCTATACATTCATATATCATTATATTAATTACCATATATAATTATATTTATTACAATATAATTACAAAATAATAGCAATAAGTAAAAATGTCACTATTAAATATTAATATCATATTCTTAAAAATCAAAATTTATATTATTGACAATGATTGTTAGTCTAAAAATAAATTTAGCTAACAACAATGTCATTTCAAACATTTATAAAACTAAAAACACAAAATTAATTATATTACATAGATTTATACTTTTTATTTAACTCTTTTAAAATATATGATTTGACAATTTATTATGGTGTAACAAAACTCTATTTATTATATATAAATTTTATATTATTTTATACAAATATATATTTATATATATATGAAAAGATTTGGCGACGATTTATAAAATCGTTGCCAAATCCTTGCTTTAGCGACAATTAAGCAAAAACGTCACTAATGGTCTACATTTGACTACGTTTTTGCTTAAGCATCGCTAAAGCAAGAATTTGGCTATGATTTTATAAATTGTGGTCTACATTTGGTAATGCTTTTCTGAAATCACTAAATGTTGGCTATAGTTTTTAATATAATATGAAAATGATGTTGTTTATTCCACAACAAATGACATCATTTTCCTGTTATTTCAAACATGAAACGGAAGTCTGTCTTCCTTTTCACTGTTTGTTGGACCCCGATCTTTGAGTAAAAATAAGAAATATTTGAAAGTGGATGAGTTGATTGAAATAGAGTTAAAAATCAAGAATTAAAAAGAAAAAGTGTGAAAATTTGAAGAATTTAGCAAGTTTGACTTTTTGGCCCTTATGGGTTGACTTTTGATTTAGGCAAAATTTGATAAAATGATCTACATGAGACTTGTAGATTATGTTAAGAGTTTTCTGTAGCCATAAAGTTTGCAATTTTTCGATATCGGGAGTGAAAGTTATGATC
>JAOSBK010000205.1:11556933-11594011 GCA_027568895.1 Erythroxylum shatona | reverse complement strand
CTATTAGTTATGGATTTCATAATTCAAAGTTTATTAAGGATTATGAAATATTTTGATCTATTTCCTAAGTATAAAGAGTTTGATAATTAGTCTAACTAAAGTGAATGGAGCTCATGGAGTCCAATTTTGGATTATGTAACTTATCAATTGGGTTTGTGAAGAACTTTGTTTTAAACTTTGTAGTAAATTGATAAACTCTTATTAATTTAAGTGTTGATTAATGTTGCGAGTAAATTCTTGAACTTTTATTTGTTTCAAAAATAGCCCGACTTTAATGTCCCTATTAATGGGCTGAATTGAGAATAGACATGTAGTTTAGAGTCCCAATTTGAGTTATGATTACTGGTTGATATAGAAGTGTATTTTTATTGCAGGGGGACCCTTATTTCAAAAGGGGGATGATCATTTTATAGGAAAAATTCTGTCGAATTTTTAATAAGATCCTCGTAAAATGTGACAACTGTTTTTTAATTAAAACAAGAGCTTCTTAGTATTAACTTATGATCTTATTGTGGAGGAGAGTTATAATTATGCAAATTATTGAGGATGACACCTGATGGTTGAATTATTTGAGTATAGTTAATGACCTTCATTGATTATAATATTTCATGGCAATTATTTTAATATATCCCACTTTCTAAGCTATGAACGATTTTGTTCTTGGTTGTAGGAACCCATTTGTTGCCAGTATTTATACTTTAAAGGAAATTGAAGAGAAGCTTTCGCAGGTATTTAAATGACATTAATTTACGTATATGGTGTGACAATGTCAACCATGAATTTTCTCACATTTTAATGACATTTGTATCAGTTTTTATATTTTTCATTCTAGCTCCGTCATCATCATCTTCCTTCATGTACTTCAGGGAGATCCTTCTACGTTTCGTTGAGGTTAGTTATTATGTTTTTGTGCGCTTGGTTTATTTGTTTGCGGTATAAACTTTCCATCTGAACTTCCTGCATTTTTAATTGATATGGCTTGCACGATGTGAAACTTGTTTGTAGTATGAACTTCGATTATGTATTAATTTATATAGGACGAGTTTGACTTATGTTATTGTTCCAGTTACCTTAATTATGTGAATATGTGATTTCATTGATGCTCTCTTAAATGATGAGGTTTTGTTTACTTTTTATGTTCACAATTTTGCAAGGCATGTTTTTATTAAATTATATATGTTAAACGAATTTATTAAAATAAGTATTCATATTTTTATGAATATTTATTTGATTAGGCAATAGTTTGATGATATTAAATATTAAAATGTTAACAATAATTGTCTTATGTCATATATGATTACAAACATATATGTTGGATATTGAGTTTAAATATACTAGGAGCCTAAGAATCAAAACGAGAACATCTTATGTTGAATCACAAGTCTTATCTTACATGTTTTGTTATATATGGCTAACATAGCAGACTAACTATGGATTCACTGGTTTAAATTAACAGTTTTCCATATATGAGTTTTCGGGATAGATCTTGGATGTATCGACGATTAACCCCTGATGGTTTCATTAATCCTGAATTTATTGAGGGAGTTGATGCATTTATTCATTATGTATGTTCTCAACCTACATATATGGATGAGTCAAAGATCAAATGTCCATGTAGAAAGTGCAAATACAAATGTTTCCTTACTATTAATGAAGTTAATTTGTATTTGCTGAAAAAAGGGCTTGTCCCCAATTATTTTGAGTGGACACGACATAGGGAACCATTGATTTCTAGCATCTCAAGGGGTAATGAAGCACAATCCTTTGTCAACTTAAATGAGTATAAAGAGAAGATTGGATTTAGGAGAAATTATGTTGATGGAACTGGAAATTTGTATATGCAAATGGTTTATGATGGGGCAGGTTATACCTTTGAGGCAAATAGGGATAATGTTAAGGAAGAACCTAACCCACAAGCAAAACATTTTTTTGACTTACTACAGTTAGCTGACTGAGAATTGTGGTCAAATTGTGAGACAATGACTCAATTGTCTTTAATTGCTTGAATATTAAACATAAAGTCTGAAGGGTATATTTTGGATCGTAGTTTTGATAAAATTCTGGAATAGTATAATGATTGCCTGCTGAGCGGAATTGAAGAGAAGCTTTCGCAGGTATTCAAATGACATTAATTTACGTATATGGTGTGACAATGTCAACCATGAATTTTCACACACTTTAATGACATTTGTATTAGTTTCTATATTTTTCATTCTATCTCCGTCATCATCATCTTCCTTCACGTACTTCAGGAAGATCCTTCTTCATTTCAGTTGAGGTTAGTTATTATGTTTTTTACTATGTTTATGTGCGCTTAGTTTATTTGCTTACGGTATGAACTTTCCATCTGAACTTCCTACATTTTTAATTGATATGGCTTGTACGATGTGAAACTTGTTTGTAGTATGAACTTCAGTTATGTATTAATTTATATAGGACGAGTTTGACTTATGTTATTCTTCCAATTACCTTAATTATGTGAATCCGTTATTTCATTGATGCCCTCTTAAATGATGAGGTTTTGTTTACTTTTTATGTTCACATTTTGCAAGGCATGTTTTTATTAAATTGTATATGTTAAATGAATTTAGTTAAATAAGTATTCATAGTATTCATATTTTTATGAATACTTATTTGATTAGGCAATAGTTTGATATTTAATATCCATTAAATATCAAAATGTTAACAATAATTGTCTTATGACATATATGATTACAAACATATATGTTGGATATTCAATTTAAATATACTAGGAGCCTAGGAATCAGAACAAGAACATCTTTTGTTGAATCACAAGTCTTACCTTGTTATCTGTGGCTAACATAGCAGACTAACTATGGATTCACTGGTTTAAATTAACAGTTTTCTAGATATGAGTTTCCGAGATAGATCTTGGATGTATAGATGATTAACCCATGATGATTTCATTAATCTAGAATTTGTTAAGGAAGTTGATGCGTTTATTCATTATGCATGTTCTCAACGTGCATATATGGATGCGTCAAAGATCAGATGTCTAGGTAAAAAATGCAAACATAAATGTTTGCTTACTATTGATGAAGTTAATTTGCATTTGCTAAGAAAAGGGTTTGTCCCCAATTTTTTTGAGTGGACACGATATGAGGAAGTGTTGATTTCTAGCACCTCATGGAGTAATGAAGCACAATCGTCTGTCAACTTAAATGAGTATGAAGATGAGATTGGATTTAGAAGAAATTATGTTGATAGAACTAAAAATTCATACATGCAAATGGTTTATAATGGGGTCGGTTATACCTTTGAGGCAAATAGGGACGATGTTGAAGAAGAACATAACCCACAAGTAAAACATTTTTTTGATTTACTACAATCAGCTGACCGAGAATTGTGCCCAAACTGTGAGACAATGACCCAATTGTCTTCAATTACTCGAATACTGAACATAAAGTCTGAAGGGCATATTTCGGATCATAGTTTTGATAAAATTCTAGAATGGTATAATGAATTATTACCTGCTGATCATACATTGGTTGATAGTTTTTGAAATATGAAGAAACTTATTAAGGATCTTGGTTTGCCTGTGGAAAAGATTGATTATTGTTGGTTGGGATGTATGTTGTATTAGGGAAATGATGTGAACTTAGAAGAGTGCAAATTTTGTAGTCAATCTAGGTTTAAGCCTAGAAAACATTCAATAAAACAGAAATTAGTACCATGGAAGCAGATGTATTATTTCCCGCTAACTCCGAGACTTGAAAGACTTTATGCTTCTAATGTTACTACATCTCACATAAGATGGCATGTTGAACATGAATAGGAAGATGGGTAATGAGTCATCCATCAGATGCACTGGCATGGAAACATTTCAATGACACCCACCTTGATTTTGTACTTGAATGTCGAAATGTTCGGTTGGGATTGCCAACAGATAGATTCCAACCTTTTGGTCAATCCAGGCAGCAATATTCATCATAGCCAATTATAATTACTCCTTATAATTTGCCTCCTTGGATGTGTATGAAAGAGGCATATATGTTCTTGATAGTAATTGTGCCAGGGCCAACAAATCCGAAGCAAAAAATAGATGTTTTCTTACAGTCATTGATATCTGAATTGCACCAACTTTAGGAAAATGGTGTTCAAACATATGATGTCTCTCTGAAATAGAATTTTGTGTTGAGAGCGGCTTTGATGTCAACCATTAGTGATTTTTCGGCTTTTGCCATATTATGTGGATGGAGTATAGATGGAAATATTGGCTTGTCCTCATTGTGGCAATGATTCTAATCCATTTTATCTTCCAAACGGAGGTAAAATAAGTTAGTTTAACAATCACAGAAAATTTCTTCCTTTAGATCATCTGTTTAGGTTCAATAAACATAAGTTTATCAAAAATAGGATGGTCAAAACATGTCCTCCTCCTCTAAAAGCTGGTGAAAAGATTTTGCAAGAGATTGAGGAATTAGGCTTGCTGAAAGTAACAGAATTTGAAGCCGATGAAGTAAATACAAGCATTAGTCAAAACATTGGTTGGAGAAAACGAAGCATATTTTGGAATTTGTCATATTGGAAAACGAATTTGATACGTGATAATCTAGATTTGATGCATATTGAGAAAAACATTTTTGACATCTTGTTCAATACCATTATGAACATTGAAGGGAGGACAAAAGATAATGCAAAATCTAGAGCTGATTTGCAATATTTTTGTAGAAGATATGAGTTGTATAAAGATCTTCACAATGGTAAATATCCGAAAGCATGTTACACTTTAGACAAGAAACAAAATGAGCTTTTATGTGAATGGTTGAAAAGTCTAAAGTTTCCAGATGGTTTTGTTTCAAACTTGTCTAGATGTGTGGATCTTCAGAAGTATAAATTATTTGGGATGAAAAGTCATGATTGTCAGGTATTTATACAAAGGCTAATTCCAATTGCATTTCAGAAGTTGCTATCGATTAAGGTATGGGAAGCTATAACAGAGTTAAGCTTGTTTTTCAAAAGCTTAACATCATCTAAAATCAGGTTGGATGAAATGGAAAAACTACAAAATGAAATTCCAATTATTTTGTGCAAGTTAGAAAGGATTTTTCCTCCAAGATTCTTTAACTTTATAAAGCATCTACCTATACATTTAGCACACGAGGCAAAACTAGCCGGTCTAGTTCAATATCGATGGATGTATCCATTTAAAAGGTAAGTCGACATAAATTATTGCAATAACCATTTTTACATGCTTTATCTACAAAATTGTAATAACCATTTTCTCTAATACAAGTATTTGCATCACTTGAAAAAAAAGTAAAAAAACAAAGCCAGAGTTGAAGGCTCCATATGTAATGCTTATTTAGTGGAGGAAGCTAGTACATTTTGTGGACATTATTTTGAGCCGCATGTTCATACAAGAGAAAGACAAGCATAGGGGAGGAACGAGTGGTTCTGATGGAAACCTGTCCATTTTCACATATCCTGGATGAACATATGGATGTGCAATAAGAAGAATGTTAACAGAGGAAGAAATTGAGGCTGCACATGGTTATATTTTATTAAACTGTCAAGAGGTTCTTCCTTTCATGTAGTAAGTTGAACATGATTATTTCTTCATTTAAAATTATGTGTTGTTCATTACTGAAAAATTTCATTATGTTTTTAGACTATACGAAGCATTGTTACGTGAGATAATGTCAGGTATCACACATGATGATATAAATAAAGAAGTTGGAAAACACTTTCCTCGATGGTTCGAAAGATATGTAAGTTTTCACTTACAAATATTCTTATAGTTCAAAACCATATGTGATTGTTCTCATGACATTATACTCTTTGCTATGATAATTTATTTTATGTAGGCCTTAGAAAATCCAATAGAGAACAAGTTCATTTGTGATCTTGCAGAGGGACCTCTACAAACTGTTAAATCGTATCCTGTGTATTTTGTTAATGGATATAAATACCATACAGAATATCATGGACATAGTATGTCAATAATAAACAGTGGAGTCCCGATACAGGGAGAATTGATGGATTACTATAGTAAAATTATTGAAATACTTAAAGTTGAGTACCCTGCTTTGCCAATTGAACGAAGTGTGATATTTAAATGTAACTGGTATGACCCAACACCAAATATTAGAACAAAAATGCATAGCCGATACAATCTAGTTGAAATCAACTAACGAAGAAGATTGAGACAATTTGTATCTTTTGTCTTGGCTATGCAAGTGAAACAGGTGTGTTATGTCTCTTTTCCAAGCTTACAACGAGTTAAGACAGATTAGTTGGCGGTTTGCAAAGTTAAACCTAGAGGTGTTTTTGAATCACATGGAAAAGGAGAGTAGAGATTTGAAAGTGAAACGTTTCACAAAGATGTCACTTTTATAAATGCATCTATCACGTATGATGAGAATGAACCTTTGAACGATCCATCTAACAAATATTTAAATATTTCATCTGGAGAGGATGACAAGGGTCAGAGATCTAAATATGCGCTAGAGTTTGATTCTTATTTTTCTGAAGAAAAAGATTATTGTAATTTACAATTAATTTATGATAGCGATTAATTTATATTTGTAATTGAATATTTTAATAAACAAATACATTATTTGTATTTAAGTATATTACATAAATTCTTTCATTTAAAATCTTATTCAAGGAATGTCAACATGGCAATTGGTTCTGGATGGTAGTAATTCTTTCCTTCGGAAGGAATATGGTAAAATTATCTCAACCCAAGAAATAAATACTGCGGGAAATATCACTGATTCACACACTAAGAATCGTTTGCCTTCCATGGCCGATCTTCTACTTCAAGGTGTTTAGTATGATCTGGACAGGATCTGTTTCCTTATTATATACATTTCATTTCCTTTGCTGAAGTTATTACACATATTCATATTTGATGGTCTATACTACATGTTGCTTTAAGCTTCCTTTATTCTCGAAGAGGACATGTATGTTGATAGAGGCGAGAGCCATGTCACAATTGGCTATAAAGGATTAGGGAGATTGATTTTTGTGGAAAACACAATCACGTATGCATTAATATTTAGTTTTGGTTCGTTTAACGGTTTACTAATATCACAGTTTCAAAATTTCTTAACTGATTTTGTTTTAGGTAAATATGTTCCCCTTAGTAGTTCATCTGGAGAATTAGTGTTCCATACTAAAAGCGGCGACTCATTCACTATTTCCTCTACAAGTATACCTATAGCAGAAACGCTATTGCAAGAAGGTGTTCAAAAGCCTACACCTGGTGGAAGAAGTTTCACTATTTCCATTGGTGCGTTTGAACATGTCAGAACCCTTCTCAGGAATCCAGACATTGGGGACTCATTTACCTTTACTGACTCCCATGTCACATGAAATCAAACAAAATAATTATATCATTGTTATTTATCGATGCAATACATTATTAGACTAACTTTTAAAGTTGATTTATTGTTGTATCTATAAGAATTTGTTAAACAATGCATAATTATATGATTGTTAAAGTTGATTTGTTATTGTTAAGAATTTGTTAACCTTCAACTCCATTGCCTTATTTCCTTCTTCATATATTGTGTAAAATAATGAATTCAAATTATTATATTTGTAGAGAATTCGATAAACATTGAATTTCAAGTAAGAATATGGGACCAAAGAGACAACGTGAAGTTATGCAACCGAGGTTTAGAGACATATTTGAAGCAACTTACTGTGAAGGTGGATCGTCACAATCTGCAGCTCACACTGACTCATCTCCCCCCCTCCAGGGCTGACAGTTGTAGATGACGCATCACCTACTGCTCCTCATGCTATACCATCCCCTTCCCTAACTCATATATTATCTAATACCTCTTTATCGGATGGAGGAGAGGTCCGCCGGTCTGGAGCTGAGGGACCTGATAGAAGAAAGTATATAATAATTGTCAATCAACAATAAGCGAAATCACATTAATCATTATTTGCTTTTAATTAAGTCTTAGGTTTATCAGTTTTTTGTCAGTATCAAATTACTTCTTATATTAGGTTGATTCCATCTTGACCGAGTTTCAGAAATATGACTTCTGCATTTAAGCAAAGGATTGATCCTGAGGGTTATGTGTGGAAGAATATATCTGAGGCCACAAAACAATTTTACTTTCAGGAGTTTGAGGTATAATATATATTTATTTTCTTTTTATATTGATTTATATACACTAGTTAGATAAATATTATTACATTATATATAGTAGTCTAATTTTTTCTTCTTTTTTCAGAAAGAATCTTTCTAAGATTCTTGTTTCGACACCAGCATGTATAAAATATGGGAGAAGCAAGCTCGTATACGTTATCGCAACTTAATTGATTCAATACACAAGGCTGATGTATGACCGCGTTGTATTTCGAAGAAAATTTGGAGTCGTTGGCAGAAGTATTAGACATCACTTGAGGCAATGTCCATCTCAGGGCGTAACTCCGCCAACAGATATGGAGGTCCAGGGGGAGAGAGTCATCTCGTTCATACGAAAGGATTAATAACCCACCACGAGCATGCACAACGACTTGTAAGTATCTAAACTTGAAACTTATTTTGTCAATATTTTGCTTTGTTGTATTATAGATAATGATAATTGTATAAATATTTAGTGCCATGTATGGCTGTGTTGGGTTATTTTCTTTGTTCAACAGGGGGCAAATATCATAAAATAAAGGAAATTTTATCAGAATTTTAATAAATTGTAGTTCATATCTAACAATTTAGGTTATACATGTAGGAAAAGTCATCGGGCATCAGGCCTATACCTATTCAGCTGTTTTTGCACACTCACATGAAGAACCATGACTGTGTAACATTCATCAACAGCCGATGTACATAACTGAATATATGTGAAATTAATGCATTATTATAATTTCTTAATAATAATCCCTTACTAATGTAAACATTGCTTCCTAATAGGATCAAATACAACAAACCATTCAGTGACAGCCTCAGGAGGAACAACTTATAGATGACACTCATATGTATCTTGATGTTGTGGGTGGTAGGGACTATCGTGGAAAGATATTCGGGCTAGGTTCATATGCGAACATATGTTATTCGCAATCTTCCATATCCAGTACATCAACATCTGCTAGGCCAACATACAACAATGAAGTCATTGAGCTTCGGGCCACAGTGCAAACATTGATGGGCCAGATAGCTCACATGAAAGAGGAGCAGATGGCTAACGTGAATCAACGGATGGAGCAGATGGCTAAGATGAGAGAGTAGATGGAGCAGATGGCTAAGATGAGAGAGGAGATGGAGTAGATGACTCAGGTGAGACAGGAGATGGAACAGTTGAAGGGGGAGGTTTAGCAGCTCAGAGCACCTGCGATCACCACGACATTAGCTTGTCCTAGTCTTTTGCTTTCAATTACAAACATAAATTATATACATTGTAATGTTTTTATTATCAATTAAAATAATTTTAACTTTATATTATCAATTAATTTTCTGATTCAACAAATTATATATATATACAAATTAATTTATTATGCACAGATAATTGATAACTCTTAAAATTATGCATTTATTACAAGATTATGAAACCAGATCTTTTAAAAAAAATCTTTCTACTTATTATCGATGGAATATAAAATACCATCGAAATATCAATGTATTTTACTGACAGAAATCCCTACACCGTCGGTAAATAGACAAACCTTTGCAATTTTATGTACATGTTTCGACAACTGTATTTTATATTTCGTCGGTAAATATGAAAAATTTTCCATTGCATTAACTTCAGTCTACCGATAAAAAGTCACCCGTTGGTGAAATTTATCAACGATGGTGTCGTTTACCTTATCTGTTGATATATATACTGACGGAACATCGTCCATTGGTAAATATTGTCGTCTGTTGGTAATTTACCGACGGACCCGCAAATAAGTCCGTTGGTAACTTTAACTACGGTCATTTTAATGACGATTTCGTCCGTTGTTTATTTCTATCAGTAATTTATTTTACCGACAGAATTCTGTTGTCCGTCAGTAAACCACTAATTCCTTGTAGTGTAATAATCACAATTAATGTAAAAAAGACAATTATCATTATACATATATAAAATTAAGAATAATACAAAGTATTTAAAATATTACATTTTCATTATATAATAAATACTAATTACATCAAAAGTTCAAAACATCAAATAAATAAATATCCTTAACTTTCAAACTATTACAATTTACCATAAGAGTTCGTGATAAGGAACCAACCAAGTAAAGGTGAAACCTATAATAAAATCATTTACAATATATATATATATATATATATATATATATATATCATATTATTTTCAAAAAATATATATATATATATATATCATATTAAGGTCATTCAAAGACTGTTTTGAAGAAGACTTCTAGATCTACAACTTCCTTGAAGACTCCAAAAAGATATTTTGCGTCTAAAAGGGTTAAAACTTCCAATAAATGCAACTGTCCTGAAAGACCACCCTATGCAGCATCTCAAATTTCTAATAATCATATCTCCCAACTCCAATGTCCAAAAATTTCACAGTATATATCATTAGAAAGCTAGAAAGATAATATACAACTTTGAAGAATACAACTTTGTCTAATTTAGCCTAGATTAATCTAGTTTTTCCCTGAAGTCAACACATAATTTCTACACCTATGGAAGACTTGAAATATGAAACGTACAACTACAAGATAAATAAGCACATACATTTTGGAACCTTCTTCACTTTTCAATTCATTTCTAAATCAAAATGAAGTTCATACATAGCTTTAATTACATACCAACATTTCATCAAAGATTTATCACAAGATACAAAATACATTGGATGCTCAATGTTTGATATGCTTATAAAGCTATTCCGAAGTCTAGTCACTAACTTAGTTACAAAAGTCTCTAATATCTTGGAGTTTCCAATGCCTTGCAAGGTTCAACACTCATCTTGTTTTGCACATGAGGAGTGAAAAAATATGGGATGAGCTACAAAGCTCTATGGCTAATATATTTATAGCCATTGGTAATTAGTCACAAATTCAAGCATATGTACGTATATATATCCAGCAATTCAAGCATTCTTAATCTATTCTAGCAATTCAAGCATTAATCAATTGAGATCAAAACTCATAACACATAACACTCAAATGTATAATACTTGACAGTCCAAAGATGCAATGCACAACAAATGGCTTAAGAGTTACGTGGAACAAAATGAAGAAACTGAAGTTTACACTGTGAACAAAACGAGTACGATTTCTCAAGATCTTGTGGCCTCAAGAAGGCAGCCGGGAGAAGGCTATAGGTCAACATATACGTGACTAACGAAGCATTCCTCTCTTGCCCAAACACAATCAAATTCCAATGCTTAACTCATTTCACACACATTCATACTTTTCATGCTCATCATACTTTCATAACTCTTATGTTTTTTCCTCTTTCCATTTAATTCAAAATGTTATAACCTCTTTCAAGATATAATATAATCACAAAGCAACATGCATTTCCAATTAAGTCACAACAATTCAATTTCAAGCAAATCCACATATACTCACATAGGCAAGAATTTGCCTAATGACATAACAACTATAAATAGAATTCCCACCTAATTTTGCTGAAAAAACCAAGCTTAAGATTGCCTTTCCTCTTGCTCTTGAGTAATGTTTTCTTGATTCCCTTCAAATAAAACAATTTTCATTTAATCCATATTCAAATGAAAATTCATAAAACTTCAAAAATCAAAGAAATGCTAAAATTGAATTTAAACCTAATCTACCCATAGTCCATTTAAGCTAGAAAACCAAAACCCTAGCTTAGAAATCCAAAATCAAATTGGTTTCATCTTCTTTCAACACAACCCATTCTCTACTTATTTCTCTACCTAATCAAGAAAGAAAGATAAACTTACCTTAGACAAGCTTGATTCTTTCTCTTTCCACATTTTCTTCTTCTTCCCTAGCTTTTCTCGCGACTCTCTTCTCTTCTTTCTTTCTTCCCTACATTTTTCTCCTCTCTTCTTTTCTTCTCACGACTTCTTCTTTTCTTCTTTCTTATTCATCCGATTCCAGCCCCTTTTGTTTTATCTTTCTTCCCATTTTGCCCCTCATTAAAGTAGGCTTTCTATATTTACCCTTCTGTCTTTTAACATAAGCCCACTAACTACTTAAGCTAACTTAATTCTAATTTTCTAATTTCTATTCATACTTGCTAATTTAATGACTCAACTTTAAAATAATAAAACAAATAAATCAATAATAGATTAAAAATTCAGGGTCCAGCAACGGGTGACTCCAGAAAATTAGAGACAAATGTGTAATTATTGGACCTCTGTCAAGGTTAAGGTTTGTCTTCTTACTCTTCACAGATGCTTCCATTAATTTTGCTACATTCCTTTCTTTTATTTAGGAAAAGTGTAAGAACGCCAAGGTTAACAGAAAAAAATGAAAACTCCTCACAAAACTGACCCCGAATCATTTGTTATTGGACAAAAAAAATTTTAAGTTCTTTGTTTATAAGTTACTATTATATCAGTAAATACAATATTATATACTATGTTTTAATTTTTAATAAAACAGAGTCATAATCAACTATATGGAGAAGATTGTGATAGGATCACACTATACAAACTGACACACTACAAGGAAGGTCAAGGCTAGACATTTGAAGAAGCACATAATAATTGTGTAAGTATAAAAATTTTAATTTTTAAGTTTATTTATTTATGTAGTACAACTAATAATATTTGAATTAAATCTTGATTTTGTGTTTTAAATTTTAGGATAAGATATAGGAGTTGTTGCAAAGAACATTGTCTAACAAAAATGAGCTAAACATAAATGACATTTGCAACAACATCTTTGGTATAAGATTAGGGTACATCAAAGTTCTTAGATATGACCCTAAGCTAATTGGTTCATCATCGTCACGACTAGCATATTTAACGACATTTCCAAAGGATAATCATTCTCTTAAGGCTCAGTTACAATGTAATAAAGAAAAGTTAGATCGAATAGAAGAAAAGTTAAAGCATACTGAAGAAAAATTACAACGTAATGAACAAAAATTAGATTGTACTAGAGTTGACCAAGCTTAAAAGATGGTCAAACAAATACTTGGGTCAAAGTACGTATATAGTAGTGACGATGATGGTGAGTCTTAGTTGTACATAAATTTTTTGGTTAACTTTTGCAATTAACATTTAATTACAT
This sequence comes from Erythroxylum shatona, assembly GCA_027568895.1. Taxonomy (NCBI): domain Eukaryota; kingdom Viridiplantae; phylum Streptophyta; class Magnoliopsida; order Malpighiales; family Erythroxylaceae; genus Erythroxylum; species Erythroxylum shatona. Next base: position 11,580,847 of record JAOSBK010000205.1, on the reverse strand, counting down.
TTTATTTTTATATAAAATGCATCTAATTTTTAAAATTTTATTTTTGTGTACTCAATTATAATTCAAACAATGTTACCAACAATAGTTTAAACAATGTTAATTATAATTCAAACAATGTTAAAAACAATAAGATGGATTTAAAATGTTATCAATAATTATAATTAACTGATAAATTTTTAATAAGAAAGTGTACTAAAAACAAAAATTCATCACCAAACATTTTTAGCTACAATTACAAAATCATCACCATTTTTTTTTTAGCTACATTCCATAAAACATTACTAGTAATCTTTAGCTATGTTCTGGAAAACATTGCTAAATATATTTTGCTATCAAAAATAAATCAACGTTAAACATTATTACTATGCCTACATTAATGAAGCTAATTATGTTTAGCAACGAAAAAATGTCACAATAAGTCATTTACGACAACTTGCTTTCTCCTCTCCTATCCCTTTTTACAACGAATCTATGGTCAGAGCAAAATATATTGGGTGACAATTTTGTGAAAACGTCGCTGATAATTATTTGCTACCAGGAGTTGGCAACCATTTATATGACGATTATTTACTGTCGCTAAAATTTTTTTGCGACTAATTATTGTTTTTCAGCAACAACATTTTTCGTCGCCAAAAATTTGTTATGTTGTAGTGTCTATGTAGATTCCTACTATGTGTAGGTTTTTTTTTCCTTTTTTGACATCATTTCCAAATTCCTACTTTGTGTAGGTTTCCTACCCTAGGGTTATGCTACTATATGAACACCCTCTTGGGGGCCTTTGTAACATCATGTTGGTGTACTCTTTATTAGTTTTGGGGTTTGTGAGAGGGAGAGAGAGAAAACACTTGTAATTTTTCTTTCTTTGACAAAGTGCATATTTTTGAGCTCTCTTCGCCCCGTGGGTTTTTCTCTTGACACTCAAGTTTTCCATATAAAAATTTTTTATGTCCTTCAACGACTTTTTCTTTATTTATTTGATTGATCCCGTTACCTTTGCGACTATTAGCACCATAAACTGATATCAGAGCTAGGTTCATTTTGGTCAATCAAGTCTTGTCGCCATATCTCCTTTAACCAAATTCGACATCGACAAGTTCAACAGAAAAAATTAATATTACTATATGGAAGGTCCAGATGCAAGTTGTTCTCTGAAAACATGGATTAAATAAAGCTTTGTCTGGCAAGACGAAGAAACTTGCTAATATGTCAGACAAGGATTGAGAAGAGTTGGATGTAAAAAGCTTGTCTGCTATTCAATAATGCTTGACGCTTGAAATGCTCCGAGAACTAGTCCATGAGACTACCATTGCAGGACTGGTTAAAATTAGAGTCCCTTTATATGAAAAAGAGTCTGGCCAACAAACTTAGTCTCAAAGAATGTCTCTTTACACTTAAGATGTCTGAAGGAACACTGGTCTCATCTCATCTTGATGAATTTAATTCCATTATTATTAATTTGGAAAATCTTTATGTTAAAATTGATGATGAGGATCAAGTAGTGCTTTTTGTTATTTCACTACTTTATTTGTATAAGCACTATAAAGAAATTATGCTTTATGGTAACCATGAAACTCTCTCTTTAGAAGAAGTTAAATTTGCTTTGCTATCTAAAGAAAAGTTTAATGCTTCCATTGAGAAGGAGGCTGATGGTTTAATGGTTAAAGGTAGAACTTTGAGAAGGGAGAGAGTAGTAAGAGCCATAAGAAGTCTAGATCTAAGTCTAGAGGTAGAGATGTCAATATTACATGTAAATATTGTGAGAAAATCAGACACAAGGTCTCAGATTGTTATAAATTGAAAAATAAACTAGAAAAAGAAGATAAGAACAAGGGTAATCAATCTGATTCTACCTCTAAGGCTGTTATGGTTGATTCTAGTTTAGGAAGTGATGTTTTTTTGGTTATTAGGTGAACAAGGATCCAAAGATGAATGGATCCTAGACTTCGGTTACTTGTGCAGATGATCAAGCTAGTACAAAGGAGAAGGTGGAGTTTGTCATCTTTGCAACTCTCCTTAAACAGATAGTCCTACTTACTTCTAAGTCTCATGAAACTAAGACTTATGCCACTATATAAGTTGATCCACTGCCAGTGCAACCTGATTATGTGTTGGCCCAAGATCTTCCTAGGAGATAGACCCAATTGCTAGTGAGATTGCAGAAATATGATTGTGATCTCTTTGTTTATGCTGGAGCTACTGCATAAGAAGTTAAAACTTATTCTGAGCTAAAGAATTATTTTGAGCTACTGCTAATGCAGATGTAGGGAATTGGAATGGTGTTATGCAGGAAGAAATTGAAAGTCTTCATAAGAACAAGACTTAGGATTTAGTGAAGCTTCTTAAGGGTAAGTGTGGTATTAGTTGCAAGTTGGTCTACAAACTCAAAAAAGGCATCTCCAGTATTGAAAGCAAGAGATATAAGGCTCAATTTGTTGTACGTGGTTTTGATAGGAGTTGATTTTAATGAGGTATTCTCTCCCGTTGTTCATCATACCTCTATTCACATACTATTATCTCTTATTGCTCTTTATGACTTGGAGTTTGAGCAAAATAAATGTGAAAACTACATTCTTGCATGGTAATCTTGAAGAAGAAATTTACATCCATCAACCCGAGGGTGTTGTGGTTTAAGGAAAGGAGGACCATGTTTTCCATTTAAAGAGATCTTTATATAATTTCAAACAATCTTCGAGAAAGTGGTATAAAGGTTTGACTATTTTATGATTGGGCAAGGCTACTCTAGAAGTAGCAATGATATTTGCGTGTATTTTCAAAAATTCCTTAATGGTTCCTTCATCTATCTTTTGCTTTATATTGATGACATGTTGATTGCAGTGCCTAGTAAGGCTCTTGTTGATAGGTTAAAGACCCAACTTAGTAGTGAATTTGATATGAAAGACTTGGGTGTTACTAAGAAGATTCTTGGGATGGAGAATATTCGGGATTGTCAAGTAGGAAAACTTATGCTCTCTCAAAAGAAATTTATTCAAAAGATGTTTGAAAACTTCAACTTAGCTCCATTATTAGTCCATTGATTGTACATTTTAAATTATTTGCTGAACGATGCCCATCTAGTAGTGAAGTTAAAGAATGTATGTCTCACGTTCTGTACTCTAATGTCGTTAGTAGCTTGATGTATACTATGGTATGTACCCATCTAGATTTTTCCTATGCTGTCAGTGTTGTATCTAGGTACATGCAAAATCCTAGTAAGGAGCACTAGGAAGGTGTGAAGTGGATCCTTAGTTTCTTGAAGGGTTCTAGTGAGCTCAGTTTTGTCTTCAACAAAAGTCGTTCTAATCCCGGTGGTGTAGTTGGCCATGTTAATGCTGACTATAGTGGTGAATATGATCATAGAAGCTCACTTTCATCTTATGTTTTTACTCTGTTTTGTTCCACTATCAGTTGGTATTCTTCTCTATAGTTCATTGCAACATTATCGACCACTAAAGCAGAGTATATTGCTACTACTGAAGGAGTGAAAGAAGCTATTTGGCTTAGAGCTTTGGTGAATGAACTTGGTCTATAACAAAATGTCCTTGTTGTCTTCTGTGATAGTCAAATTGTCGTGCACCTCACGAGAAATAGTATCACTTTAAGACTAAGCATATTGATGTTAGACGCCACTTCATTCGGGATACTGTTAAAGCAGGTGAAGTTATTATTGAGAAGGTTCACACCATTGAGAGCCCTGCCGACAAGTTGACCGAGTCACTATCTATTGCTAAGTTCAAGTATTACCTAGACTTAGTCGTATTTACTTGAACACCCTTTGGGGTTTACGGCGAAAAGAGCTCCTACTTTCGGTCTAGTGTCAAGATGGAGATTTGTTGAGATAAGGACCAAAGTCTTCAAGATTCCTATTTTTGTGTCGATTCCTACTATGTGTAGGTTTTTCTTCCTTTTTTGACACTATTTCTAAATTCTTACTTTGTGTAGGTTTCCTACCCTAGAATTATACTACTATATAAACACCTCCTTGAGGATCCTTTGTAACATTGTGTTGGTGTATTCTTCATCAGTGCTAAGGTTTGTGAGAGAGAAAAAACACATAATTTTTCTTTCTTTGACATATTGCATATTTTCGGACTCTCTTCATCTTGTGAGTTTTTCTTCCGACAGTGGAGTTTTCCACGTAAAAATTCTTTGTATCTTTCTACTGTTTTTTCTTTATTTACTTAGATTGGCTCCGTTACTTCGGCCACCACTAGCACCACAAACATCCTTCCACTTAATAAACGGTACTTTTTCTACTCCTGTACCCTCTTTCTTTCTACCCCGGGCAAGTGGATTTGTTTAGTTGTTTATGATCCAAGCAGAAATTATAAGAACCAGAAATAAATGTTATTACATTAGGCGACTTGCTGAACTACATAACGAGGCAAAGAAACTGCGTTATACTAAGCACCAACTCAACCATAAATTATTTATTAAAACGTAGTCCAGTGCCTGCACTCGCCCTTTTTTGGTTTATGAAAGATAGTACAGAGGATTTGGGACCTTGAAGATCCTCTTAGCCATTGGATAACCAACCAAGTCACTCCATTGATCTCCAGAGCACCCATGAAGCTTATACCCTTCCTTCACCAACTCTTCTCTTCTCCTAGATTTGAAGACTAACGCCGTATCGTTCGTCTCGGTAGTATTCCTAGACAAGCAATGGTATACATCACATAAACCCAAGATGTATATAGTCATTTAAGTCTTGAGATTTTAGTCTTAACAAGAAGAAATCGCTTAATTACCTTAATATTAGCCTGCTCCAGTGGCTGTATCCAGTCTTTAAAAGATTCTGCACTGTGACAGTCCTTTGACTTTCAGTCCTCCCAGTTAACAAAATTATAGTAAAACCCAGTTGCTGCAATTTCTTGTAAAAACTCAGGCTTACTGGCAAAAGTGTTGCCTCGCCTAATGCCACCCACTCATCCCATCCACTAGGAGGTAATGAACTGTTGTACAAAAACTCGTTAAAATAAATATCTTCATCTGCGTAATTACATAAATTACGCTATACAAAACTCTAAACAAGAAAGAATCAATTTAAAAAATGTTTTCGGATGTAATCTGTTTGTGCTATGTACCCATTTCTCAGTCCCAGTTCACCCAATTGGGCATTACGTATTTTTATCTTATTTCAGGTGGGCTTGTGAGTCCTGTCGTAGTATTCCCCACCTGAATGCCTCAATAAACTCATAAAATGTATTAGAAGAGTCATAAGCAAGTTTGGTATTACAGTCCACGTTACCCGTAACCATAGAGCTTGTAGTATGGCAGGTTAGATATGAGGGTCTCGTCGACGTCAAAGATCCACGCATCCTTTCCATCAGAACCAACCTCAACGGTCGCAGCGTAGGCCAACATGTTGTCAAAAGCAACCTCGGAGTCCGAAAGGAACTTGTCGCCGTTCATGTACTTCTCCACGTAGCTGGCACATGAGGAAGGGACTAAGGACCACTTACCGGAGTTGTTGGTCTCCACGGATAACCTCCAACTTTCGCAGTAGAGGTCGTTGTCGCCAATGCTACGATCGCTGGGTATTCGGATGAAAGATTGAGAAATAATGGCAGGGAGGTAGCAAAGGAGGAAGGAAAGTGAGAATAGAGCTTTAGAGGCAGCCATTGGAGAGTTGGAGGAGAGGAGAAGATAGGATTCTCTGCCTAAATTTTCGAGTTCATCAGTGGCTACATATAAGCTCCAGGCCATGAAACGCAGTAATTATTGTGGGGACTTTCCCCACCAGTAATTTAAGCGTATTTGTTACACGTATAAGCTCAACAAAGATCTTCTATATTGTACCTTAAATACATATCAATTTTAACCCACAGGGTTGTGGTGGAGTGATAAGGGGCTCTTTTGTCCTTAACCAAGGTCTCAAGTTCAAGTTTTAGGTATGGAGTCGTCTTAAATTCTTGTGAGGGAGAGCTGAGCCACCCAAAAGAGTCCCACAAATAGGCTCGAATCTGGATTTAGTCGGTTGTTCTTGTGGCGTCGCAATGGGAATTTGGAAACTTATAATACCCAATTGCTTTGGTGATCTGAAGGGTATCTATATATAGGTTTTGTTATGAATGGTTAAGATATGTAAGTGGATATTGTTAAAGTTAGAATTTGGACGGAAAATTAGAAATGTATATTGCAGGGCAACATTTTGTAAGAGGAAAGAGGAAAAGATATAACAGATGAATATTTAAATTAGATTAACAAAAGTAGAAAGGAAAAATTGACAACCCAAATAGATAAAGTAAATTCTGTTATGATACTTTAGTAAAGAATATAGCAACTGTAAAATTTGATATGAATTAAAGTAAATCAATAAAAATTTAAATATATATTTATGACTAAGGTAGAAAATATCCAATAAGTATGTGAATTAAAAGATTGGCAATACAAGACAAAATTTAGGAGAAACATAGTTCAACAATAGTTATCAATAAATAGTAACAAAGATAGTGAAATAACAACACGAATGGTTTGTATGTGCGTTGAGATTATAGTCATCTGAGCACTAAGGATCAATAAATAGTAAAAAAGACAGGGAAATAGTAGCAAAAGGAGTTTGAAAGTGCATTGGGATTATAAGCATCTGAGTTAATCTTGTCAATCGAAAATCCTTAGTTTGTGGAATGAAATATCTTTAATGCCTGGAATTTGATCAACAAAGTATTTTGTGATGATTGTGAAAGATGCATGTTTCATAGCTGCAATTTCTAGAGGAGTAGGCTTAATGTAGCATATAAAAAGTCTGCCATGTGGATTTCACGAGAGAACTAGAGATCTATTCACTGGGCGCTTTAGGAAGAAGGGTTATATCCCTTTGGCTACGTATCTCAGGACCTACAAGATCAGCAACTACGTCGACATCAAGGTTAACGGAACCATTCACAAGGGCATGCCTCACAAGTTCTACCATGGTCACACAGATAGCGTCTGAAACATCACCAAGTGAGCTGTTGGTGTCGAGATCAATAAACCAAATGCAATTCTCTACAAAACGACATTTGCTTCTTCTATTTACCGTCTTTGGAAGGAGAGAAACTCATGTAAATTTTCTAACCACAAAGAAGGGAAATATCAATTAGCTGATAGGATCATTAACTGGATTAGATCTGCTTTAATTGCAAAAAAAAAATCAGCTCACTCTATCTTCTAATATGAAAAGTAGATGGAATATTTAATTTGGTTTTCCATGTAACTATAATTAGCTAATTTTCTTTACTTATTTTACCTCTGTGTAGAGTATTTACTTGAACTCATTGCTTAAGTTGCTTTAAATAAGCAAAAACAATAGGGCATATATAAAAGATATACTTGTTTTGGATTAGAATTAACATAATGTCTTTGCTTCGTTCATCTCCTTTTTTCCTATTTCTTCATGCCTATCTATCTCTTATATATGTATTAGAGGAGATGGTCTAAGCAAATTAAAGACTTAAGATCATAAATAAGTACATTAGAGGTGACTTGTGGATCTAAAACTAAACTTGCTCTCCTGGCCAGGATATGAAGTATTACTTAATTATCATATAAACACTGTAGTAAGCTCGGTGAATGTCAACTACTTTAGATTTAACCAAGAGGAAATAGGCAGGAAGTTGGATCACCAAGTTGAAGAATGTTGAAATTAGAAGCACAAATATATTTAGTACATATTTGTGCTTTCTCCTATTGATTATCTTAGGTTTTTTGTATACAGAGTTTTAACTTTTCGTTTCATGTGCCTACAGCATGTACAGATACAGGTTTTTCTTCTTTAGGTTTTATTTTTATTTGACTTCAAGCCTTAGATGCATATTTTTATCTCCAAACCTTCAACTGAATCACAATTCAATCCTAAACAATCTTAAAATTTTAATTTAAATCAATATTTAATTATACATCTAAATTTGGTAGCACCATAAACCGTTAAAGTAATTTATGATTTTCATTATAAAAAACAATTGTTATCACTCAAATGTGAAAAAGGAAAAGGATTAAATTTCAAAGTAAAAGTTTGAAAATGCACTAAACCATTCTCAATTTTTATTATCCATAACTTGAGATCTTTGTTCTAGCTTCTTTAATATTCTAAAGTATACATTTCCATCAAATTCTGTTAAGTATGAGTTTATAAATAATATATACATTTGAAAAGAAATATCAAAATATTATGGATGCAATATTATATCTTATTTATAATATAAAATTATGTGCAATATAATATTTCTAGGCAATTAGCTTATTGGAGAGACAACAAATTCAAATCGTTTAGATGTTTAAATAAATAATGCAAAATGGCGACGTTTATAGCAAGGAATAAATTAGAATTTAGTTTTAGGTGGTGCTTTATAAACATAATGTAATGGAATAAGGTGAAGTTTGCCAACCCATAGTCAGGTCTATTTGGGAGGGACACAATTAGCTGTTACACAAAAAAAAAAACTCAATTAAAATTCCATTAGGACTCAGAGTTTAAGATTTTTTTAAAATACATAAACTTAGTCACAGAAAGAGATTATTTTTAATAGACTCACCAAAAAATTAAAAACAATTAAAAAATCAAAACAAATTAAATTAATTGACCATTTTGCCCTCACTTTGTAGGCTTTTAGTTGCTATAATTGAACCTATAATGACTCAGGCACAACCATTAATGGTAATTAGATATCTGAAATAAGTACTCTAGTTATTGGCATACCATTTCGTATGACAAGAAGCAAAAGTTGGTTTGATTTACAACCTTATAAAAAGTATTTATATGTGCATAAAATTATCAAAGTGCACAATCATTGATCAAACCTAAAATGCATGACCAAATATACCCTGGGCCATAGGTCACTATATCTATCTTACTGAACTCTTTAGATAGAGCAAAGGACAATCAAAACACTGATATGATCTCACTTATAAAAGTATACCTCTTTCCCTTTTCTTCATCTCCTTTAAATACCTATTTAACAATAAATCATGAATGACAGCATACAGTTTTCCTTTGAAAGACAAAACATAATGTTCTATAAGTCTCAATTAATCTTAATCTATACTGGATTCAAAATTTTCAAATTAATACAAGTACATATAAAACAACAATATGATAAATCCTTGAGTACTAACTATATAAGTGTCTTCAATAACTGTCCAGGCAAACTTTGCCATGGGATGGTTTTCATACAAAGTTCGTTTGATCTTGTCAAGTGCTGCATTTATCTTAACAATAAAAAATAATTAGGATTGCTGACAATTCCAAAATTACACGTAAAAGCACCAATTAAAGGCAATGTGTTACTAAAAATACTCTTAAGAATGTTTCCTAACTGAAGAATTTTTTCTGCAAATCTTTATTCTAAAGAAAACAAATAAATGTATGAATTCAAACCTGTCTAAACAATTAGATGCACAAGTGATTTCAAATGTCATAATTAAAATCCCATAATAACACCAACAATCTAAAGTTATGTTTTGTTAGCTTAATATTAGCAATTTAAGCACAACTAGTCAAGAACAATAATAGGTACATAAAAATCTAGGAAATATATGGCGTGGTACCTCTTTAAGAAAAGTTATTTCCGACTCTGATGATCCTATTTTTCAATTCCAAACTAAAAATAAAAATGAAACTCAATACAAGATTAAAGAAGTAAATTGCTAAAACAATAGTTTCCAGCATTCAACGACCCCATTTGATGAGAAAACTCATAGTAGAATGCATACCTACATAATTATATGAACAAAAATATCATACGCATCGATATCCATATTTAGCTCTCTGTTGGTCATATTTATGGTCCAAAATGAAGCTGCATTCATTTTGATGTTCAAGATATTCAACAAGGCTAAAGAAAAGAACATCCAAACGTACATCATATCAAGATCGACTTGCTAAATGGCATTTGAATCATCCCTATATAAAATGAATCAATATACTAAAAGACAGTACGAGAAACAAATAAAATAAATAAATAAAGACATAATAGAACTCCTACTTAGGACTAAGGGCTTATCAAAAGAATTTCTAGAGGAACATCAAAAACTCATTGAAGATAATTCAATGCAAGAATACAGTCAAGAAAAGGTAAGAGCTTAGAGTTGGATATATTTCACCCTTTACCAGACACATCATCCTTATGAGCTAAAACATTAATGACATGCCCAAAAATGGAAGTAACCTTTTCACTCATTTGGATAGCATCAATAGAGAAATTTCACAAATTAGTGAACAATTAAGACAATAAAATAAAAGTTAGTAGAAGATGACATTACATTTTCATATTGTAGAAAATGAAGAGGAAAGGGAGAACAAAGTAGGGGGAACTTCAAATCCACAAAATGCACATCTAACATTGGATCAAACTTCAAATCAGCCTGTTAAAAACCTCCTATACTAGATTTAGTTACCAACAATGTGCAATTAATAAGTCATATATTAAATCATATAGACAAATCTTACTTTACTACAAAAGGAAAATTTGCAAAACATTCACCTATGTAAAATATGTAATCTAAGGTGCCAATAAAATCTCCTATGTAGTTTCTAAACAAAAGTTCATTGGTTGTGGGATCCATTCTTCTCCTTTTCTCCTCTAAATCAAAGCCAAGTCCTGGCCTTGCAAATGATGAATATGCATTAACTTGCAACAAACTCATGTCATAATTAGCACAAAATATAGCAAGTCAAAATAAACCTTTAATCTCATCCATGCTTCCATCATTGTCGTGTTTTGTAAGTTTTTCATTTTGCTTTCACCAAAAAGGCCCATATATGACAATATTGAAACATTTTCAACATATCTCAGTTAAGATGTTAGCTATTAACATTTTGAATCACATCGCTACTTTTCTATCTAAACCCAACATTTAAAAACTACTTTAAACATTCACTAAATGCAAATTGATATAGTTAAAAATTGTCAAGATTTATAATGAATTTTAACAACTAATTAAATGAAAAGACATAAAACAAAACCTGTTTAAGGTGGTAGTCTAAAAAAATATAATATCAATGATGGCAAGAACACTAAAAATGAAAAATACAACTTTCAAATGTCTAAAAAGATAACAGAGACAAATACAGGGAAACACTCAAAGCCCCAAAAAAATTATGAACTTACCAGGGGCAATTGATGTGTCAGTTTTCTGTGATGGCTTAAGATGCTAAGAGGATCTACCACCAGATTTGGTTGTAGGGGATCCACCTTTCTCATAGCAAGAAGTGCATGAGGAGCATTGTCAAAAGGTTCAACTTCATATTTACCAAGGAACATGCTTTATTATAGCAAAGAAATATACAATTAACATATGCTAATTTTTATTCGAATAGTAAATGGACCTTCTAAGAACTCCATTAAAATCCCCATAAAATAACATGAGAATATCTGCACTGGCAGCTATTTTCTCCAACCCTTTCAAGAGTGTAAGAATTTAGTTTTAAAATCAAGCAAAGATAGATCAAGCCCACATTTTCATCCATTAAGTAAAGAAAGCTTAAAAAGTAAGATGTACGCTTATCAAAGTTTGACATCCTTCACATCTACTTGGGCATTTACACGTCTATTTTTAAAATCAAGCAAAGATAGATCAAACCCACATTTTCATCCATTAAGTAAAGAAGGCTTAAAAAGTAAGATGAATACCTCTCAAAGTTTGACATCCTTTAAATCTATTTAGGCATTTCCACGTGTATTAGCCTATATTCATGAAAAATAACCATTAATTGGAGTTAATATCCATAGGAGAGGAAAAAAGAAGGAAAAGGAAAAGAAACTTGAGAATTGTAAAGGAAAAAAGAAACAAAATAAAAAAGAGACATAAGATGCTATAACCTTAACATGCAAACCGCAAAGGATTAGATAGAAGCAACATTAATTATCAACAAATTAACTCACAAGATAGATTAAATAAGGATATTGGGTATTTCATTAAATGATTAAATCATCAACTATGTAGGTTGATCATAATAAAATAACTCACAACATAGAGAAGCTATCTTTGCCCAAGGTTATCAGCTTCTGGATTACCAAATTTGGCTTCCAAAATAACAATGAGTTCAATATTGTCCTGCAAGCAGAAGAAAATATCAACGAGACTACTTGGATGATAAAAAACATATAACTTCTACATGTGGAAACACATCTGTAACAAACTTAACTGCAAGAATCCTAGCTTAACCAATCTACTCAAAGTAGTTTTCCTTTAGGCGCTTGGAACCACAACATCGGTTAAAGACTGTGGAGCTTTATTAAATTCAACCTGAATACAAATAGTATCAATTCTAAAAAACATTAGAGAAAATATATGCAAATTTCCAATTAAAAGAAGGGAACCAATAGAACGTCATTTTTTTGGCATATAAGAGTCCATCCCTGCGAAAAAAGGTGGCATAACCATCAATTGTATGGGTTTTCCCATTGCAAACCTGCAATTACCAATATGAGTTAATATAATACATATCTGATACATATAGCTACCAATTAATAAATTTATCAAATAACCTCATTGGCTTTTCTTTTGTATAGAGCTTGGTAACCATGTTTGTCTAATAACATTTGTAGCATCTTTTCCTTCCTCTTTTTTTCCCTGATCTTCAGCTACTCCTTGAATCATCTCCTTGAAGATTTTACAATCTAAAAGAAAGTAATAAAATAACCTTGTGAGGAGAAATATTAGAAAAAAGTTATATGAGATATAGAGGTAGAAAGCATACGACTGAGAAAAATCCTTAGCATAAGGTTCAATAATATAGATGATAAGACTTTAATCTCATTTCAAAACATGATTTGATAAATTGAAGTTGATAAGACAAATAAACACAAAAGAAATTTGTGACACTTGCTCTGGTTCCCATAAGCCCCACATAAGTATCAAGCAAACAAGTTTTAATAAATGTTCCACCTTAGGAAATTCTCCACATAATTTCATTAGTTGGGAAATGTACGACCTATCCACTAGGATAACGAATTTGAATAAGAGTAACAAGCACTCTTGCTACTTTCTCTCATTTCCTTAATGCATGACAAGCGATGCCATCATTTTTGTTAAAATTATTACACTTTACATACGTTAGTGGAAGTATATCCCACAACAACTTGACGACAGAATAAATATCTATAAAATTTCATTGAATAAAAGTTGAAAATCATAGTTAAAAGTGAAAAAGAACTATATACGACATGACCATACAGAGATACTACTAGACATAGAAACTATGAAAGTGAAGGACATACTCTCAATCGAAGCAAATTCGATGTAGAAAAGCTCATCCTTTAATTCCCTATCAACGAAATCAATAGCATGCCACAAGCATGATTTATCATTTGCATGATGCTCTTGCACATTAATTGATGGTAGAACTGAAATATGCACAGACAGACATTAAGTCAATAATGTAATGAAGTACGAAATAAAAAATTGAAAAAAAAGAAAGAAGAAGAATTGGTCACATTGATTTGTAACTTGAATCATTATAATAGTTTCAATTATCTTGAGCACACAAGATTAAGCATTAAAAAAAGCAAAAACAAATGAGATTAAATATAGCATTGTTAAATATTTCTAGTAGCAGCACCCAAATAGAAGTTAAACCAAAGATCGTCATGATAAATTAATGGAAAACAAATTACTCACTCACGTGTGCATGTAAAAACAAAAACACATGCATAGAGAAGGAAAAGAGAGACAGACAGACCGAGATGGTGAGCGCAGATCTTGAGTCTTAGATTGACCCATGAGAAGTCGAGCTTTTCCAGACTATTTGTGTTTCAACATATTCATATTGCCAATGCATCTCTCTTTCTACTGATTTCCATCCTTATCAAATCGATACAGTTTCACCTTCCTTTACATTTTTGAAGACGAGAAACGTTAAGAACTTGAAAACAAATTAAAAAAGAACAATCAAATAGATATTAACTGAGAACTAAATGAAAACCTGCTGCATGCGACAGAAAACGTGAATCAAAAACTAGGAAATAGAGTTTAAAGAACAAATATGCAGATACTACTCACAGATCAAGAATCATATCTTTTTCTTCTTCTCCTGTGGTTACGACGACCTCTTTTAGCTTAATGATCAGAGTGATTTAAACACCAGTGTCCTCATCATCAACAGTCGGATCGTTCTCTTCTTCTTCCCGCTCTTTACTTTATTGCTCTGGCTCGTTAGTTGTAGTTGTAGTTGTTGTTGCAGTGCTTGCCATTTTTGCAGTTACTGGTTCTTCTTCACTACAGAGATTGAACAATTGAGAAACAGAGAGAAAATTAAGACAAAGGATATTGGTGTGTCTTTTCCCATTTATAACATTCTTCGATTTTTTTGAGTGAATTATAGCCTACATTTTTCAAAGTGATATGATTGACACCATTTGATGGGAAGAACATTTGATGTTACGTATTATCAATTTCTAAGACTTGAACTGAACGAATACTTAAATACTTAATGAAACTCTGTCAGTTTTATTCTAATTTTAGCCACAAGTTTCACCAACATCCAATCCCTCGTGAGTTGTGCATGCTGAGAGAATATTGGTTTCAATTTATTAAGAGAGAAGCAGAGAAGAGGAGGATGACTGCACCGTTCGATGATGGGAATAAACTGGAGTTATTGGATTAGGACACATAGGCATGACAATGACAATTTTCGTTTGCGCTTAGTATATAATACTAGTCGGTGGTCACTAGACTTTGAAAATATATAACACTCAATTGCTTTTGAAAATTAATATATAGGACTTATTATAAATGGTTAAGATGTGTAAGTGAATATTGTCAAAGTTAGAATTGGAGGAAAAATTGGAAATGTATGATACAAGATAGAATTTTTGTAAAGGGAATTTTGTAAGATGAGAATAAGTTTGTAGTCTGCCTTATGAAGTGGCAAGGCTAATTAATCCTTAACAAAAGTTATATGCTTAGGTTGTCTTAGATATGTGAAAAGTTCATGATAATCTTGGTATTTTGTTGTGGTCATCAACAAGAACATCTGAGGTCAGCGTCAATTTTGGTTCAGTTTCTTTTAATCTTTTATTAAGACACAGTCTAACTCTTCAAGATGAAACAAGAATGCCTTATGAAAATATAAAAAATCATCATATATTAGCGGAGGTTAGGTTGGGGAGGAGTAGGATTTTAATTTGACATGCAAGGAAGAAATAAAATAATTGAAGTATTAGTGCAGTTCAAAAAAAACTAAGCCTTTATGATTGAATTGGCTTAATTATATAAGAAAGAGACATAAAAAAGTGTTTTATGATGATAGTAACAGAGTATAAAAGTCAAGATCAACTTCTTTGTCAAAATACTAAATGAATAAATAGCAAGGGTGAAGATGTTATTGGAATTAAAATTGTTTGAAAATGGTTAATATTAAATAACAATAGCTGTGGCAATCTATTGATAATGAATGAGTGAATGGTTCTTAACAAGTCAACTAGTGTAATATGCAGCTTACAAAGGATGGACAATCAATGTAGACTATTACTCTTTATGTTCATCAAGGTGTCACATTTAATAAATATCTATCAGTAAAGTTTAAATTGCTGGTTCTTTTTCATTGAGTTTATTGACTTAGTAACTAAGGTTGATTCTTGGCATAAAGAAATAGTGAAATGCAATGTTCTCTAAACCCTATTCCTATTAGTTTCAGGAGGGGGTTGATGGGAAGAGTTATTAATTGGTGATAGCAAGCGAGATTAGAGAGAGAAGTAGGAAGAGGAGGACGATTTACTATTCCTTTAGTACATGATCTCTGAGTCTCTTTTCCCAACTGTCTTCGATTTTTGTGTGTGAAATATTACCAAAGAGAGATTGGAGAGAGAAGCAGCGGTTAGGAGAGTTAGAGAAGAGGAGGAGGAGAGAGATTGATTTATTTATTAATTAGGTGATAAGTTTCTCAGTCAATGTAGAGACTACCAAAGTTTATTACATGTCATTTATACTTAATGAACTGAAAGAGTGATATTGTTGTTTTACCCGGAAGGAAGGACACTGCAACTTGCATGCCGAAGTCACCCTCTCATTAGCTTCTATTTTCTAAACGGGTCCCACTTTGCTGCTTACTAGAGCTTAAGACCTATATTTTCATTAAGCTTACAATATTGCTAGCATAGATTGAGATTAATATATTGGAAGAAGCTATAATATGAAGATATCATTTCCTTTACTTTTTTAGGTTTAAAGAGTGTATAATCTTTAGGAATATAAGAAGATAAGACAAAACAAAGAACAAAGACTATAAAATATGGCCTCTTGGCAGTGGTGCTCTGGTGGGCTTGTGCTTCAATTAATAGGGTTCTAAACGCCCTGAATGAGTTTATTGACTTTATTGCTTTTCTTATTATAACGTGCATCCACATTCACAAAATCGTATAATACGACAAAATAAATGCAAGTGAAAGAAAAGTTAGAGGTGCTTAGGTGACGTAAACCTTATAAGTCATGCTAGTACACACATGTCCACAAATTGAAGCAGAATTGGAGCTCCTCAAAAAATGGTGAATGACGAAATGAACAAAGAGGATATGACCAAATAGTGACTTCAGTAGTTTTGTGACTTGACAACACGAATGCATAACTCACTAGAGTTGTAGAGCATGGATTAGGGACAGGGTCATACTATCTTTGAAATTTAGTCGACTTTCTACTTAATTAATCTTTAATACTTATGTCATTTGATGTCAAGTATTGCCTATTTCGAAGACTTGAACTGAATGGACAACTTCTTGTCTATTGGTCATTTCATTTCAACATAATATTAAGTCCCTTGAGTGAATGATAATGGAGGCATCAATTGCAAGGTATTTGGTGTAGTCGTCTACATAAACAAAGAGTACAATGAAGATGACACATCAAGGGGCATTAGTTTCAAATTATTGAGAGAGAAGCAAAGAAAAGGAGGACAACCACAATGTCATATAATATACTGAATAATTAAATCAAAATTGATGAGATGGAAATGTCTAAAAGCAACTTTTTATTTATGTTTGTAGGAATACAAAATCAAAAACAAAAATGAATCACACTAATAATTCTCATCAAAATCTAGTACAACGATGCTACCACAAAACTAGTGAATATTGCAGCAAAACAATCTTGTGTTGCCGAGGTGGGATAGAGCGGAGTTTCTAGAAGGGGAGTTGTGTTGGTGGGGGTAGAGCCAGTGGGAGACAGTGAGGTGGACAGTGAAGGAGTCACAGAAGAGGCTGGTGCGCTAGCAGTTCCGCTGACGTTGATAGCTAGAAGTTGATTGAGAGAGCAGTGTTAAGGGACCGCACAGATGAAGAAATGTTCACCTGGAGTTGTGAGAATGATTTTAGTCGGCGGTGTGGTGTTGAGAGAGATCAGAGAGGTGGTGCAAAAGAACATGCAAAATAAACTCAGAGCAAAAAAAGGCCAATTGTCCTTAACAAGATTACCGAGAACCATCATTTGAAATTCATCTCGCTTCTGTTGCAACTTTTCAATTTGAGCCTGTCTTTTAGCTTCCTAATCACGCAACAACATTTAATGAATATGAATAAACTAATCAACCATTCTAGATAACAAAATGTCACATAACAAACCCCAAGTTACTCACTGTTGGGGCAATTGTTGCTATCTCCCTATCCTAGGCTTATATCTGCGACTCAAGCCTATCAACCATTGTTTCTAATCTTGATATATCATTTAGTAGTCTGAAAAATAAAAATAAACATAATGCCATCCAAGACAAATGGATTTCTGATACTAAAGGAAAAATGATAAATACTTTCTTGAGTCACAAAAATTACAACACAAAACTGCCCATAATGAGTAACAAATGGGACCAAAAGAACTATATTGTGCATACAAAACAGAACAACTAAATGCAACAAAAATTTAAAGGTCAAACACCTCTGCCTCTATTCATTAGTGGACTCTTTGAATTCAATGTCCCATTGCCTTTGTTGAAGCAAAGAGTAAATGCAGTTGCAAGTGCATGCAAACAAGACCTAACCTTTGAAGAATTCGAAAACTAACAAAACTAAACTAATCTCGTCAAACAAAGAACCAAAAAGAGAGACCAATATTTATAGGGAGAGTTTCATGGTTTAAGATTTGTGTGTAGAAGCCTCCAAAATACTTTCTTTGACATTCTCCTTATTGAAAAGCAAATAAGAGCACTTCAAAGAGAGATTACTCAAACACTCATAGAGAATTGCTTCTCACCAAAGATTTTAAGCAAATTATCCTGTAAAAAGAAAATTCAAAGAACAACATGCATTTTCTTATTCAATATAAGTTGCAGGGATAAGTAGCTCCAATTGGAAGAGATTTTAGGATAATAGCAAAATGGTATTCATTGTTTAAATTAGTTAGCGCAAAAAAACAAAACTCCTGAGATACTCTTGTTCCTTACCTTCAGAACCATTATCATGTAGTTCATACCTACTGAGTTGAGTGAGATGGCTTCAAATCCTTAAGCAAGTCCTTAGCCAGAGGTCAGAGCCTCCTTCCTTTTATGTAAATGAAACCTACCATACACAACAAAAGCCTGCAACCACAAGCCTTTTCAATGGTTGAACTAAATGAAAATATCATGTTCATTAGGAAATATCAAACTCCAGAATCTTCCATAAGCTAATCACTCACAGTCTAAGTAACATCTTTTCGTGTGTGTCACACAAACTCGTACAGATTCACGATCGCAACTTCATGTCTCTTTACATTCTTAAATAACATCTCAAGCTTCATCAATTCATCTAAGTTTCTTGTACTACATATCAAGATCAATTGATTCTGAAAATTAACAAAAAAATAAAAATAGTAACAAAAATAGATTACAAATATACAAAGCTCATAGTATTTGTGAGGTGAGAGCTAGTACTTGGGAGTTTCTATCAGATCGTTCACATCTTAAGATTCAAAAAGATGAGGGAAGTTTGAGATTGAAAAATATTAAGAAACCTTTAATCTTACCATCGACGGGAATCGGTAAAAGTACCAAACCATGAGATGCATGTAGAATGTGCTACATTGAACTCCGATGACTCCTTTTGTGAGTCGTTTCTCTTCGTCTTCTAGTACTTTTGGAACTTTTTTTGTTTATACTCCTTTTCTAATTTCGAAGATGTTTGGCTTGGTAGTTGAGAGCATTTTTATGTTTAATGTTGATCATCTTTTGGAAAACAGTTACAATTTGAGGGTGAAAAGAGGTTCAGTAGAGAAAAGAAGGGAAACAGCTTTGAAGAGGAAGATGTAATAGTTACTCAGGAGATTCCAAAGAGATTGAGAAAGCACAATGAAGTTTTTTTTTAATGTTCATGCTTGTAGATGATAGAGAAGCCTATATCAATAAAGTTAGTAAGAGTTTCATGTGAGAATAAGCTAAAATCGTTCGATGATAGGGATAAATTGGAACCGTTGGATTAGTACACGTAAGCACGACGATGACCATCTCGTTCTCGCTTAGTATATAATACTTAACTAATAGGTGGTCATTGCGCAAATGCATAGTAGGAATTTAGAAACTTATAATGCCCATTTGTTTTTAAGAATTAAAGAGTATGTATATATCGGTTTTGTTGTGAATGGTTAAGATGTGTAAATGAATATTGTTAAAGTTAGAATTTGGAAGAAAAACTTGGAAAATATGATGCAAGACAAATTTTTTTAAAGGGGAAAGAGAAAAAGATATAACAGGTGAATATTTAAATTGGATTAATAAAAATGGAAAGGAAAAACTGACAATCTAAAAAGGTGAAGTAAAATTCGTTACAATATTTTAGTAAAGAATATGGCAACTGCAAAATTTGATATGAATTAAAGTAAATCAATGAAAGAAAATTAAAATTCTGTCCAAGGTAAAAAACAACCAATAGGAATGTCAAATAAAAAGAAATTATTGACTAAGCAAATAGAACGAGAACAAGAGCTCAACAATACAAGACAGAATACAAGAGATACAGTTCAACAATAGTTATCAATAAATAGCAAAAAAGACAACGAACTAACAAAAAGAATAGTTGTATGGGCATTAGGATTACAATCATCTGAGCACTAAGATTCAACAAATAGCAAAAATGATAGGGAAATAGTAGAAAAAGGAGTTTGAAAGAGCATTAGGATTACAGGCATCAAAGATATAATAAACTTTGGGGAATATCTTGTCAATCGGTAATCCTTAAGTTGTGGAATGGAATATCGTCAATGCCTAAAATTTGATCAATACAGTATTTAGTGATGATTATGAAAGTTGCATGTTTCATAGATGCAATTTTTGGAGGAGTAGGCTTGATGTAGCATATAAGAAGTTTGTCATGCAAATTTCACGAGAGAACTGAGATATGTTTGCTAGACTCTTTAGGAAGAAGGGCTATATCCCTTTGACTATGTATCTCAGGCCTACAAGATAGGTGACTACGTCGATATCAAGGTTAATGGCGTCGTTTATAAGAGCATATCTTACAAGTTCTACCATAGCTGTACTGGCCTTGTCTGGAATGTCACCAAATAAGTTGCTAGTGTTAAGATCAATAAATAGGTAATTTATTATTCACTTGTTTTAGGTTTGGTGAAAAATGGAATTGACATAAATTGGATTTTGAGTTTTCTATTATGAGTTTTGCCTATTTTATATATTTTTTATTGCTATGTGTTTGATCCTCTATTTGTGTTACAGATTTTGGACTTTTTTATCTGTAATAGAACCTTTGATTGTATACATTGTAAGCCTAATGTTTATGCTTTTTTTGTTTATTACTTTATGCTTATAATATTTGTTTCTATCTCTACTAAGTGGAGATTTTGCCTACTTAAACAGAAACCTTGTGCAATTCTTGACGAACAAACAATCCATTATATGCATAGTATTTACTAGTTTGCTCAAATGAAATTATTGTAACGTTACAATTAGCTTGGCACATCTCATCGTCTACATAAGCCAAAGCTTGAGTAGGTTTGGACTGAAACATTGATACCTAGTATTAGTCGATTTAAAGAATAGGAATTGAGTTAATCTTAACTTTGCTCAAGCTATTTTTTCTAACAAATTTCTTGTAGTAAGGAGGTCACCTAGATTCTTATCCAAATGATGAAGGTACGTGACTTGGTTTATCCTTGTATTAAACACAAGAATGGAAATGGAGACATAACTTGGCACATTGTCTTTGTTTCGTTAATCTCATTTGTTTATATTTCTCCATGCCTATATGTCTCTTGTATATGTATTAGAGGAGATAGTCTGAGCAAATTAAAAACTTATTATCACTAATAAGTACAATAGAGTTGACTTGTGGATCTAAAACAAAACTTGTTCTCCTAGGCAGGTATAAAGTATTCGTTAATTATCATATAAACACAGTAGTAAACTTGGCGAATGTCAGATACTTTAGATTTAACTAAGAGGAAACAGTCAGGAGGTTGGATCATCAAGTTGAAGACTGTTAAAATTGGAAGCACAAGTATATTTAGTACATATTTGTGGTTTCTCCCTTTTCTGTATGGAAAGTTTTAGCTTTTTGTTCCATGTTCCTACAACATGCACAAGTATAGGCTCTTCTCTTCATTTTATTTTTGTTTGCATATTTTTTTCTCCAAACCTTTTAACTGAATCATAATTCAGTCCTAAACAATCTTAAAACATTTAATTTGAATCAATATTTAATTATATATTTAGATTTGGTAGTGCCATACACCTTTAAAGTAATTTATGATTTTAGTTATAAAAAACAATTGTTATTACTCAAATGTAAAAAAAGAAAAGGATCAAATTTCAAAGTAAAAGTTTGGAATAACACTAAATCATTCTCGATTTTTATTATCCATAATTCGAATTATTGTTCTAGCTCCTTTTAACATTTTAAAGACCACACTATATTATCAAAAAGTTGGTAAAGTGAGGAACTGAAATGATATACCTTTTCTGTATGTCATCATATGATAAAACACATTAAACATACATATTTATAATTTCATCCACTTTTGCCTGGATAACTCATTTATATCTCGAATCTGGAAAACCATAAATTAAAAAAATTCATTTTCGATCAATTATAGGAATAAAAAGTTAGAAAGAAGGCTATACGTGATTATATTAATGTTATCCCACCTTATTTAGTAGTAAGGATTTCTCCTTTATGGCTCTCTCAAAAGAAGTTGTGAGAGAGTTAAGAAGGGAAGCAATTGAACTCAAAGTAGGTTATACGCCAGTAGGAGAATGGTAATTGTTTGAATTCTCAAAAACCTGTCACATAATGTGTCAATCATTAAGTCTTTATTCTTTATCAGGATCAAAAACATGGGTTTACAAAGGGACATAAAGGACTACCCCCTCAAGGTGTATATATAC
Organism: Erythroxylum shatona; assembly: GCA_027568895.1. Lineage (NCBI taxonomy): Eukaryota > Viridiplantae > Streptophyta > Magnoliopsida > Malpighiales > Erythroxylaceae > Erythroxylum > Erythroxylum shatona. Next base: position 11,558,574 of record JAOSBK010000205.1, on the reverse strand, counting down.
CTAGAGTCTCAGAGATTTCCTTATGACTAGAAAATAGAGATAGGAACTCAGACTGAAGCATAGCCTACATGTGTAGAGTTCGAACTTCTTTTTACCCTAACCATTTACATAAAAAGATAATTAGTATAAGATATAATTGTGAAATGATCTCATTCCTTGTGATGGAGATCTCCTTGCATGAAACATGAGCATACCTTGGAAGACTTTATTGGTTTGACAAAAGCAGTATCATTTGATTCATAAGCAAAAAGAGCATGCATCGTGCTGAAGAGCCCTTAAACAAAACGAAACTCATCATTCTCTTCGTAAGGCCATACCTATAATGACATAATAAATAACAATTTTAAACCAACCTAGGAGCATAAAAAGGGCTATTGAAAGAAAGCTTCTGTAACTTGTAACAAGAATCATATTCTAGACTCCATGAACGTTTCGAATCCTAACCATCTCTTAAAATTTTGTAGACTTTTTCTGTTTATAGCTCAATTGCCTGCTTCTCAATTAAATGATAACATAAAATCTTCCATTATTTTTTGAAATGATAAAACATCAATATGATACAGTATAATAAAATATAGTTGCTCTATCTATCTCATCCTACCAAATAGATTTTGAAATTTATTAAAATTTTAGCAAGTACACGGGGATGAAAGCCCATCAATATAAGTAGTATTAAATAGTATGTTTAGAACTATATTTGCTATTAATTAGCTGCAGTTTAACTTAAAAGATGTAATTCAAATCGAGACTTTATGTTGGCATAGTAACTTGAATGCAAAACTAAAAAGAGTAAAAAATGCACTACTGACCTTTAGCAGCTAAGTTAGCTGCCACTTTAACTACATAGATTATGACATTGGCATCTTTTGACTCAAACAGCTGCAAAACCTTTTATATTTCAACTGTTAAACAATTTTATGAAAAAATTATATGAGAAACATACAAACTGGATTTCAGTTATCATACAACATCATACATAAAATTTGTTTACCTTGCTCAAAAAGAGAGGCCATTGGTGACTTATGTCCATTGGTGGATTCACTAAACTCAGACTGCCTATATTGGGCAATAAGGGAATCTAAGGAAGTAAAGCCATTTCCAGATCCGCCTTTGCCAACATACCTTCTTGTCTACAAACATAAAAATGACGTTAACAGGGCTAGAATTTCAAAAATAGGCATTTGTGGTTAAAGAAGAGGCATATTTGCTTCATCTTATTTCTCAAAACCACTAATGTTGATGTAAATAGTTATTTGAAAGCATTTCAGTTAATATTAAAGCCAAATAATTACGGGCTTAAAGTAAGAAGAGCATATATCTAAATAAAATTACCTGATTACTTCAAGATAAAAGTGCAATAACTGACTTTTCAAAATCATAATGTCTTCTTCCATTTTCTTCTTTTCGTTGACATCATCCTCTAGTTTCTTGTGTAACTTTATAACATCAGCATCACCACCTGCCTTGTTGGACCCCGAACTTTCAGTAGAAATTAGAAATATTTAAAATGAATTCAATAAGTGTTTCCGGATATGAATTGTGTTATAGAAGTATTTATGCTTTAAGGAAATTGATGAGAAAAAGAATTTATTGGTTTTGATGACTTTGAAGATTAGTTTTGGTTATGAAAGTTTAAGTGGA
>JAOSBK010000205.1:11520199-11534214 GCA_027568895.1 Erythroxylum shatona | reverse complement strand
CAAAGCTTCTACAGAAAGCAGACAACTCCATGAATCCAAACGGCAACGTTCAGCCTCGCCAGAATCCGGCAGAACCAACATCCATGTACAAAAACTCGTTAGGGGTTCATTGAAAACCTGTATTTGTTCAAAAATGTTGCTTTTAATTGTTTGATACCATTTATCTATAGATACCTTTAGTTTTTTTTCCCCTGTATAAAACGTATGTATAATTGTTGGTAATTAAAATCTGAATGTATCTATCAATTAATATATGGAGTCCATAACCATCAACTTGCTACACATTTTTAATCCCATATCTGGACATGATCTTTGTAAAACGCAAACAAACTTTAAATAACTTCTTTCCAGAGATGTGTTGGATATAAAGAAGAAAACCAGAGATCTAAGCGACGCCGTGGCTAAGATTTATGCGTCTTCATTAAAAGCCTACTGCTTTTAGCTATGGTTGTCGTTAAACATCCTTCATCTTAATAACGGTACTTTTTTCTACTCCTCCTGTACCCTCTTTCTTCTACCCCAGGCAAGTGGGTTTGTTTAGCTGTTTATGATCCAAGCATAAATTACGAGAACCAGAAATAAATGTTATTACATTAGCTGACTTGCTGAACTACATAACGAGGCAAAGAAACTGATGAGTTATACCAAGCACCAACTCAGCCTTACATTATTTATTAATTTTATGTTATACCTTAAACATATATCAATTTTAATGTTATAATCTTTTCTTTAAAATGATATCTCATGATAGATTACTCCAATATGTCTATGAACTCATCTAATGATTTATGAGAACCGGAGGATGGACATCTCTGGGGGCGAGAGGTTGCTTGATGCTGTTAGCAATGTTAATGACACGTTTTGTCCGTCTTGTCATGAATATATAACACGTGAACGGAAGTATAATCAACAAAAATACGATGTTGTACCCTCACGCTAGCATCACTACAAGAAAACCACGGTTTATTGACTTGATAATTACCGACAAATTTTTTTTCATAGATAATTACCAACAAAAAATGACATACCATAGGTGATTTTGTCATATTATATAGTAATTTATAATCAACAAAACATTCGTTGGTAAAAATGAATAGGAAATTTTTTGGGTGATTTTTGCGATGCAATATAGTGGCAGAATCTGAATTACCATATGTAAATCTGATAGTAGGTTCGTTTAATATCCAAAAACTGCTCAACAACAGTTTGAGAAGTAGGGAATGCTGGGGTGAACTAGAAAAGTTTGGGTAGAGTCGGATCTAAATGTTGGCTAAGTAAGCATCCTGTAATATGAGTAGTTATGAATCTTGTAGACGATTCCCATGGGGGTGATGAAGGGAGGGCCCCAATTGATAGGAAAAAACCCTCAACCCCTTAGAGTTATCATGCATTTGGAAGAAGAAGTAGAAAAAAGAATAAATATAGTGATATCGTTTCCTTCTACTACAATGTACCTAATAAAACGTTGTCGAATTGGTCTTTACCGACAGAAGCGTATTTCATCGGTAAAGTTTAAATTAAAACGAGCCCATTTTCATCCTTCGAAAGTTTACTAAAATCGAAAACGACGTCGTTTTTGTTATTCGTTTCCCTCTTACCCTATGTACCTATTAAAACGTTGTCGAATCGGTCTTTACCGCAAAAGCGTATTCTGTCGGTAAAGTCTAAATTAAAACGACCATGTTTTCATCCTTCGGAAGTTTACTAAAATAAAAAACGACATTGTTACAAGACAACGTCATTTTTGTTATTCGTTTACCGCTTACCCTATGTATGTAATAAAACGTTATCGAATTGGTCTTTACTGATGGAAGTGTATTCTATCAGTAAAGTTAAAATTAAAATGACCCTATTTCCATCCTTCGGAAGTTTATTAAAATCTAAAAAGATGTCGTTACAAGATGACATCATTTTCGTTAATCGTTTCTCGTTTACCCCGACCCCCTGATCGTCATTTTCGAGTCCAGATCCTCTGTCCAATTTTTATGGTGTCTTATTGTGTCCAGTGAATCTCAGCCATTTATTTATACGGGCTCCAAGTTTATTTATGTGGAGCCCATATGGGGTCCTCATAAATGAATGACTGAGATTCACTGGACACAATAAGACACCATAAAACTGGACAGAAGATCTGGTTCCCTCATTTTCACCTGCTGTGGTTTTTCTCTGTCGCGTAGTCAGTTCCTTCTCTATTGTGGGTTCGTTGTCGCGCCGTCAGTTCGTTCTCGCCATTGATCCCTTCTCGTCACCATGGGTTCATTTTGGTTCTTCGTCTTCGATCCTTCTTCCTTCTCGTCGTTGGTTGTGTCCTGCGTTGCCATCTGTTCATCTCCATGTCTATGGATTTGCTGTGCTCAAAGCTCAATTGACTTCTAGACGTAAGTCATTAACATTTTATTCTTGGTTATTCTATCCGTATTCAACCGTAACATTTTCTGGGTTTTGGATTTGAGCTTCTTCTCTATTGTCTTTCTCTCATATTATGTTGTATGGATTTGTCCATATGTTGGACAACTGAACTTGGTATTGATTGTAGGAAGGTTAAAGCTTTAAGCTTTGTTGGTAAATTAATTCTTCAATTCCTTTATAATTATTAGTTGTTTCTATTTTGAAACGGTTGTTGAATTCTGATTCTGGTAATGGAATATATACATGTTTATAGTGAAAGACAATATCCCATTTGGGCATTTCTTTGTTTTTGTCAATTGTTGTTTCTATTAATTGATAGGATGGTGAATGAGTTTTGTTGGAATGAAAGATCCTTACGAGTGTATTTGGTCTTTTACTGTAAACTTTGTGGGTTAGTACATATGGAGGAAGTGAACCGTTGGTGGGACAACTTTCATCAATTTTTGTAGATCAAGGTTGTGTTTACAAGAGAGAAATTATTGAAGTAGAAGATTAGGTTGGATTAATAAGGATTGTGTTGTCTCTATTCCAATCTAGAGAATATATTAGTTAAACCCCTCAATCAAGAGAATATAATAGTTAAACCCCTAATTATCAATGTAAACCAAACACAAAGATACCAAGTATAATTATATCAAAAACATAATAAAGAAATAGGAATGAATATGGAGTATATTTCTACGAGACAACTGATTATAAATCATGTAACTAAGTTGAATCTTACATGTATAATTCGTAATTAATAATTTGAAACTTTAAAAAATATTTGAAATGAGTGTAAATAAAAATAATATATAATTACATTAAAAATTTCAAATTGCCTCAGAGGTTAATCTTTATTTTTGAATAGTCTTTCATAACAACTTCCTAACAATGTTGTCATCTCATAATAGCTCCTTCCTTGCTCAATATGTTTGAATTTCATGGTTCTTCACCTTCATCCCTTCTTCTAGCCTTTTTAGGTCTTCTAGGCTTCTTACTGATCAAAGGAGGTAATATGAGCTACAAATTTTTAGTCTTTGGTCAAAAATTTTCACCATTAATGAGTTCTTATTGTATGCTTAATGGAATTCTTTTTAATCCTTAAATTCTAAAATGATGGTTTCTTGATTCTAAATAAAAACTGAATTGCCTATAAAATGCATGGCTTCCCACTTCAAACTCCTAAGGCTTAGTAATATACCTCCTTTTATCTTATATTGAAAACTCTTTCTTCTCATTATCCTTATACATATATCATTTACCAAGAGGTTTAGTATTGCTCCCTTTTTATATTGAGAGTATTTAATTTGTATTTTGAGTATTTTTATATGCTTTGGTACTTATTGTAGTTAGTACCTACTGTAGTAATTTTGAGTTGGAATGATTCATGGTACCGTATTTCCAAATACAAGGGCAATGTAGGAACCAATACGTTAAGTGAAAAACCATAAAATAAATGTACTAACTAAATTTTCTAAAGGTTATTAATATCCTTTATTTGTTTGTAGAAATGTAAATAATTATAATATTAAAAATTCTAATTAGGAAATAAAGGTGAATATTCATTAGCTTACTTTTTCCTCCTTTATTTAAATGATGCAATGTTTGACTTGTGGATCCTAATTATCTAGGTCTTCTATTTAAACATTTAACAATACTGGATGTAGGTACTTTATTTTTAGTGGCCAATCTTTTTTCTCATTGCTTATTAACTTACCGCTATATTATGTAGACTTTTTGAGTGAAGACAAGCATAGTTGATGCCCTTCATTATAGTACTCATTCATCTATCCTTCTCTTGCTAAGCAAGGATAAAGATATCCTCTATGCTTCAATTAGTCAATTCTTTAATATCTATCACCTTTAAATCAATATTGCTCACCATTGATCCGTACATGTTCATTTTATATGATTATTTTAATATATCTTGCTTTCTAATTGTGAAAAATTTTGTTCTTGGTTGTAGGAACTCATTTGTTAGCAATATTTCTATTTCGAAGGAGATTGAAGAGAAGCGCTAACAGGTATTCAAATGACATTCATTTCCTTATATTTTTTACAATGTCAATAATGAATTCATTTGATTTTAATCAAATTTGTATCAGTTTCTATATTTTTCATTGTAGCTCTGTCATCATCTTTCTTGACATAGTTCAGGAAGATCCTTCTGCATGTCGGTTGAGGTAAGTGATTTTGTTTTTGACTAAGTTTTTGTGAACTTGGTTTAATTTGTTTTGTTTACGGTTTGAACTTCCCATTTTTAATTTAAATGGCCTACACGAGCTGAAACTTGTTTGTGGTATAAACTTTGGTGTATTAATGAATTAATATAGAATGAGTTTGACTTATATTCTAGTTCCAATTACCTTAATTATATGAATATATTATTTCATTGATGCTCTCTGAAATGATTAGTTTCTCTTTACTTTTCATGTGCGAATCTTTACACACATATTTTTAAAATTGTATATGTTAAAACAATTTATTAAAATAATTTTTCATATTTTTATGAATTCTTATTATATTTGGCACTATGCATATTTAATATAGGTTAAATATCAAACTTTTAACATTAATTATTTTCTAACATATATGATTACAAAAATATATGATTGATCTTCAGTTTAAAAATATTTTAGATCTCAACCCAAAAACCTTAACCCATAACCCGTTATGGAGCTCCCGTGAGGCTTATCGGTGATAAATACGAGGAGTTTAGGACTCACAATGAGAACTTGTTGTCTTGATTCACAAGTCTTATCTTGGATGTTTGGTAATCTTTGGCAAACATGAATGATACTAACTATGGAATCACTATTTTAAACTAACAGTTTTGCAAAAATGATTAATGTTGATAGATCTTGGATGTATATACAATTAACACCTGATGGTTACATTAATCCTGAGTTTGTTGAGGGGGTTTAAGCTTTTATTCATTATGCATGTTTTTAACCTGCATATATGGATGGGCCAAGATCAGATGTCCATGTAAAAAGTGCAAACACAAATGTTTCCTTCTTATTGATGAAGTTAATGGGCATTTGTTGAGAAAAGGGTTGTCCCTAATTATTTTGAATGGACACGACATGAGTAACCATCGATTTGGAGCACCTTAAGGGGTAATCAAGCACAATCGTCTGTCAACTTAAATGAGTTTGAAAGGGGATTGTATTTAGAACAAATTATGTGGATGACACTGAAAATCTATACATGGAAATGGTTTATGATGCAGCTGGTTATACCTTTGAGGAAAACACGGAAAATCTTGAAGAAGAACCTAACCCACACACAAAATAGTTTCTTAACTGACTACAGTCAGCTGATCAAAAATTATGGCCAAATCATGAGACAATGATCCAATTGTCTTCAATTGCTCGAATATTGAACATAAAGTCTGAAGGGAATATTTTGATCATAGTTTTGATAAAATTCTTCAATGGTATAATGAATCATTGCCTCCTTATCATACAATAGTTGGTAGTTTTTACAATATGAAGAAACTTATTAGGGGTCTTGGTTTGCCTGTTGAAAAGATTGAATTTTGCAAATTGGGATGTATGTTATATTGAGGAGATGATGTGAAATTATAAGAGTGCAAATTTTGTAGTCAATCTAGGTTTAAGCTTATAAAATGTTATATGAAACATAAATTAGTTCCTTAAAAGTGGATGTATTATTTCCTGCTAACTCTAAAACTTCAAAGACTATATGCTTATGATGTTACTACATCTCACTTGAGATGACATGATGAACATGTACATGAAGATAGAATAATGAGTCATCCATTAGATACAATGGCATGGAAACATTTCAATGACACCCATCTTGAGTTTGAAGCTGAAAGTCAAAATGTTAGGTTGGGATTGTCGACGGATAGATTCCAATCATTTGGTCAATCTAACCAGCAATATTTATCATGACCAATCATAATTACTCCTTATAATTTGCCTCCATAGATGTGTATGAAAGACGCATATATGTTTTTGATAGTGATTGTGCTAGGGTCTACAAATCCGAAGTATAAAATTGATGTATTCTTGCAACCATTGGTATCTGAATTGTAACATCTTTAAGAATATGGTGTTTAGACATATGATGTGTCTTTGAAATATAATTTTATGTTGAGAACAACTTTGATGTGGACCATTAGTGATTTTTCGACATATGTCATGTTGTCTGGATAGAGCACAACTGAAAAATTGGCTTGTCCTTATTATGGAAATGATTTTGATGCGTTTATCTTCTGGACAGGGGCAAAATATGTTGGTTTGATAATCACAGAAAATTTCTTCCTCCAGATCATCCATTTGGAGGTAATAAACAAAAGTTCATTAAGAATAGGATGGTAAGAACACCTTCTCCCCCTCACAAAGCTGGTGAAGAAATTTTACAGGAGATTGAGGAATTAGGGTTGTTGAAAGTTAGAAAATTTGAAGGTGATGAAGTAAACACAAGCATTAGTAAAAACTTTGGTTGGAGAAAATGAAGTATCTTTTGGGATTTGCCATATTAGAAAACTAATTTGAGACGACATAATCTAGATGTGATGCATATTGAAAAAAAATATTTTTGACAATTTGTTTAATATCATAATGAACATTGAAGGGAGGAAAAAAGACAATGCAAAATTACGAGTTGATTTGCAACTTTTTTGTAGAAGGAAAGAGTTACATAAAGATGTTTGCACCGGTAAATATCCGAAAGCATGTTACACTTTGGTCAAATACCAAAAGGAAATATTGTGTGAATGGTTGAAAAGTCTAAAGTTTCCTGATGATTATGTTTCCAACTTGGCAAGGAGTGTGGATATAAGGAAGCACAAATTATTTGGGATGAAAAGTCATGATTGTCATATGTTTATGCAAAGGCTAATTCCAATTGTATTTCAAGAGTTGCTACGAATAAGGTTTATGAAGTAATAACAGAATTAAGTTTGTTTTTCAAAAGTTTAACATCATTTGAAATCAAGTTAGCTGAAATGGAAAAACTAGAAAGGGAAATTCCAGTAATTTTGTGTAAGTTAGAAGGGATTTTTCCTCTAAGCTTCTTTAACTGTATGGAGCATCTACCTATACATTTAGCACACGAGGCAAAACTAGCCGGTCTAGTTCAATATCAATGGATGTATTTGTTTGAGAGGTAACTAAAATTCAAATGATTGTAATTAAAGTAATAACATGTTTTAACAACTAAATTGTAATAACCATATTTTATAATATAGGTATTTGCATCACTTGAAGAAAAATGTGAAAAACAAGGCTAGAGTTGAAGGTTCGATATGTAATGCTTATTTAGTGTAGGAAGCTAGTACATTTTGTTCACATTATTTTGGGCCGCATGTTCACACAAGAGAAAGAAAGTTCCTCGTAATGACGATGGGGGAGGAACGAGTAGTGTTGATGGTAACTTATGCATTTTCACATATCCTTGGGTGAACATATAGACGTGCAACAAGAAGAATGTTAACAGAGGAAGAAATTGAGGCTACTAATGGTTACATTTTATTAAACTGTCAAGAGGTTCAACCTTTCGTTCAGTAAGTTGAATATGATTATTTTAGTTTTTAAATTTTGTGTTCTTAATAACTAAAATACATAATAATGTATTTAGATTATATGAGGCATTGTTACGCGAGAGAATGTCAGACAGCATATAGGATGAAGTAAATAAAGAAGTTGGAAGACACTTTCCACGATGATTTGAGAGATATGTAAGTTTCCACTTACAAATATTCTCATAATTGAATTATAAAATTTAAGTGTTGAAATGACATTATACTCATTGATATGATAATTTCTTTTTTTTTTATGTAGGACTTAGAAAATCTGATAGAGAACAAGTTCATTTGTGATCTTGCTAAGGGAACTCTACGAACTGTTAAATTATATCCAGTGTATTTCGTTAATGGATACAAATATCATACAGAATATCATGGTCATAGCATGGCAACAATAAATAGTGGAGTTTCTATACATGGAGAATTGATGGATTACTATGGTAAAATTATTGAGATACTTGAAGTTGAGTACCTTGCATTCCCAATAAAGTGAACTATGATATTTAAGTGTGATTGGTTTGACCCAGTTCCAAATGTTGGATTAAAAGTGCATAACTGATACAATCTAGTTGAAATTAACAATCGAAAAAGATTGAGACAATTTAAACCTTTCGTGTTAGCTATGCAAGCGAAACAGGTGTGTTATGTCCCTCTTCCCAACTTACGATGAGATAAGTCAAATTGGTTGGCGGCTTGCAATGTTAAACCTAGAGGTGTTTTTAAAACACATAGAACAGGAGAACAGAGAATTGGAAGTAACGCGTTTCAGGAAGATGCTTATTTTATAAATGCATCTGTCTCATATGATGATAATGAACCTTTGAACATTCCATCTAACCAATATCTTGAAATTTCATATGGAGAGGATAACAAGGGGCTAGAGATATGAAGAGAAGTTGGATTTTGATTCTTATTCTTCAGAAAATGAAGATGATTGTAATTTTCAATTAAGTTATGATAGCGATTAATTTATGTTTATAATTGAATATTCTATTTAACAAAGAAGATTATTCCTTTTCAGTATATTATGTCAAATATTGAATTCAAATTCTTAATCAAGGAATGTTGACTAGTTCTGGATGGTAGTAATTTATTCCGTTGGGAGGAATGTGGAAAAATTGTCCCTACCCAAGGAATAAACAATGCAGCAAAAATCTCCACTTCAAACACTAATGATCGTTTGCCTCCCATGGTCGATCTTCTACTTCAAGGTGTTTAGTATCATCTAAACAACATCACTTTCCTTGTTACGTACATCTCATTTTCTTTTATGAAGATATTATATATTCACATTTGATGGTATATACTAAATGTTGTTTTAAGCTTGTTTGAATCTTAAAGATGACATGTATGCCGCTAAAGGCTGGAGTAACGTCACAACAGTCCATAAAGGATTAAGGAAATTGGTTGTTTTAAAAATTTGTCAATTCCACAGAGCTCATCTGGACAATCACATCAGTGTTGTTTTGTTTAATGATTTTCTAATATGACAATATTTAAGTTCTATACTAATTATGTTGTAGATAAACCGTTTCATACTGGCAGTTTATCTGGAGAGTTTATCTTCCACACTAAATCTAACGACCCATTCACTGTATCCTCTACAAGTTTAGCAATAGTAGAAATGTTGTTGTAAGAAGGTATTGAAAGCACTACACGTGAGGGAAGAACTTTCATTGTTTCCATTGATGCATTTGAACATGCCAAGACCCTTTTCAGAAATCCAAACATCGGGGTCTCATTTACCTTCATCAACTCTCATGTCACTTGAAATCCAAGAAAATAATTATATCATTTTGATTTATCGATGAATACACTAGACTCAGCTTTAAACTAACATTTTATTGTTTTTGTTATATGACTATAACAATTGTTAACCTTCCATCTCCAAGTTTTTACTTGAATATGATATTCAACAAATCGCCTTATTTGTTTTTGCATATATTGTGTAAAATATTGAATTCAAATTCTTATATTTCTAGAAAATTCAATAAACATTAAATTTTAGGTCTAAATATGTCACCAAAGAGACAACTTAATGTAATGCATCCTAGGTTCAGATGTATGTTTGGAGGTACTTATAGTGAAGGTGGATCGTCATAGTCTACAACTACAACAGAATCACCTCCTCCCCCTCCAAGGCCTACAGTTGCACATAAGACATCACCTACTGCTTATCATGCTACACCATCCCCTACTCATATATCATCCACTACCCCTTTATCAGATAAAGGAGACGATCGCTAGCCTGGAGCTGAGGGACCTGATGGAAGAAAGTATATAACAAGTGTCAATAATTTGTAAGTGAAATCACATGAAATACTGTATGTTTATAATTAAGTTATAGGTTTAAATTTTTGTAAATGGTATAAAATTATTTCTTTTTATATTAGGTTGATTCCGTCTAGACCGTGTTCCAGAAATATGACACCTAAATTTAAGGGGAGGATTGATCCTTAGAACTATGTATGGAAGAATATCTCTCAAGCCATAAAGGCATTTTACTTTCAGGAGTTTGAGGTTTTTTAATTGATTTGTATACTTTTATTAGATAAATATTATTACATTATAAGTTATTTAATTTTTTCTTTTTATTTTAGAAATAATTTTTCTGAGAATTTGGTTTCGACGGGGTCATACATAAAGTATGGGAGAGGCGAGCTCTTACACGTTATCGCAACTTTATTGGTGCAATACGCAAGGCTGGTGTACGACCACCTTATATTTCTGAGCAAATATAGTCATTGACAGGAGTATTGGATATCACATGAGGCAATGTCTATCTTAGGGCATAATTCAACAAACAGATGTGGAGGCCTAGGGGGAGATAGTCTTCCCGTATATACGGGAGGATCAATTATCCACCACGAGCATGCAGAGAGACTTGTAAGTATCTAAACTTTACACTTATATTCTAATTGTTTTACTTTGTTGTATTTCAATTTAATTTGATGTGTGAATGTTAGAATGAAAATATGTGTATAATGGATAATGATTATTGTATAAATGCCTAGTGCCATATATGGCTATGTTGAGTTATTTTCTTTTTCAATAGGGGTAAATATCATAAAAATAGAGGAGTCTCAGCCGAAATTTTTATAAATTCTAGTTAACTTATAACATTTTATTGTTATGTAGGAAAAGTCTATGGGCGCGAGGTCAACACATCGTCAGCTAGTTTTGGACACTTATACTAAGAAGTATGACGATGTCACATTTGTCAACACCTGATGTAGAAAATTGAATGTATGTGAAATATATGCTTTGATTTTCATTCTTAATAATTATCACTTACTAGTGCAAACATTGCCTCCTAATAAGAGCAAATACAGCAAAGCATTCAGCAATAGTCTCAGCACGACCAAATTGTTGATGAGAGTCAAACATATCTTGATGTGGTGGGTGGTAAGGACCGTCATGGAAGGATCTTCAGACTAAGTTCATTTATAAACACATGTTATTCGCAATCTTCTATGTTTAGTACATCAACATCTAATAGAAGATCGACAATGAATGAATACAATGAGCTTTAGAGCACAGTGTAGACATTGAGAAGTCAGTTGCAATAGACGATAGAGTACATGACTCAGCTCCGAAATGGGATGGATTAGTTGAAGGGGAGGGGTAGCACCTCAGGCCATCCGCGGTCACCAAGACAATATGATTGTTGTAGTCATTTGGTTTGAATTACTAAAAACTTATTATGTACAATTTAATGTTCATTATCAATGAAGAAAATTTTAACTTTACATAATCAACTTTCTATTTAATATTAATTTTACATGTTTAATAAATTATAATATTGCTTTTAATATGATTTTTTAAAAATGTGTTTATTAAATATTATTGTCTTTTCATATTATATCTATTATTAAATAATCATAGTAAAATTTTTATTTTTACTACACATATTAAAAGAAATTAATTAATATGATAATTAATCTTAACACATTTAAACTTTTTATTTTATTTTTCGTAGTTAGGCAATATATGCATTATGCATATATGTATTTATATTAATCTTAAAATGAATTAATCTCTTTATTAATCCTAATGTATCAATTCCAAAAGAATATATAAGTAATTGAGTTATATAAAAAAATAAGTACTGTATATTATATTGAAAATAACTATTATTTTATGCTTTAACATGTTATTCATATACTGTAAATTCACATTTATAATGCAAACATTTATACTCAAAGCTCATTGATACAAATTATCAATATAATTGCACATCATTACAATTCATTATTACAATCAATACGAATGTTCATCAATACTAATTATTTATGTTGTCATGTTGTGTTTTTTATTTATGACTGCTAAAATTTATTTCTGTGTTAAGCCTACACATTTTGTGTGAGTGTAGATAACGAGTGTTATACATAGCCAAAGATATCAAACTGTGGATACCTAAAGGTATCGAACTGTGGATACCTAAAGTTATCGAACTTTGGATACCTAAAGGAATCGAATTGTGGACATCAATGGTGTCAAACTGTAGTAGTTGCACTATAACCCTATAGGCATGCCTATCTATCTACAACTAAGACAATAAGTAGGCACTATAACATTTCCTTTAACCATTTGCAAATTTCATAATTCATATATTAGCAAATAATATGGTATACTTTTCAAGTTATAAAATCTGTAATTGCATTCATACATGCAATTCATATCTTACCACCACTAGAAGGGTATCAAATAACACTTGTATAATCATACTATACACATATTAGTAATGAATGTGCTACAAATCATTTATGTACATATAAATTTTCTTTGGAATGCATTATGCTCAATCTTATATTCCAATGTTTAGTCTCCCAATTCACATGTGTTAAGTCCTATTTCACTTATTTCTTGGTGTTTGAAAATTTTCATACACATTCATAAAAGGTTTGGATAAGATGCGGTAAAAATTGGAAATGAAAACAATGTCACAATCGTGACATACACTTTCTCTATTTATACCACTACTTGTTCCTCAATATTCATATAAAAAACATCATAACTGGGTTTCCAGCTCTAGACATTTGTTTCTTTGTGTCTCTCGTTTCTATAGCACTAACAATTAGGCCATTTAGACTACTAAATCATAAGATATAGACCAAATATCATATGCTGCTCCAAAATAGTAGCAACATCAGGTTACCATTTTTTATCTCAATTTCCAAGGTCATAAAGCCAAAACTAAGTCAGAGTTCCTTCTATAGATGTTTAGCTCTATGTATTAGGTTTCATATACAACTTAAATCATACAATTTGGAGGTCTGTAGGCTGAGTTATGACTTAAAAAATGTGACTAACTCAAACAAACTCTATACAAAATTCCACTACATGATACTCTCTTGTCATATACAACCAAGTTCATGCAAAATAACACTAACAATCATCCCAACAACCATTCCGTATCCAAATGAACCATTATAACTATTTAAACATACACACAAAGAGGAATTAAACTAAGTGTAGTCCCAAACCTTAAAATTGGCTAAGTATTTCTTCTAATTCCTTTCCTTTCCTTCCTCTTTGGCTTTGTTTGACTCAGCAACTAGAAACACCATAAATACACATCTTAATCCCACTTCCAACCTTGTAATTTTAGTTTTTCATAAGCAAAGCAAGGAAGATGAAGATGAGAAGACAGACCATAAACTTTTGCCTTGATTTTCACCTAGGATTAACTTGATTCCTTATGCAAAAATGGTGTGATTAAGGTGATGGAATGGAAAGGAGATGTGTTGGGACCCGATCCGGAAACCGGATCCCAATTGAAGAAACGAAAGACGGAACCAAAAGCGGAAGCAACAAATCACATAACAAAAGTATCGAATGCGAAACATAAAGCGGAACTCGAAATAACGGATCGAAATCAAGGGCGCATTCCGAAGTGAATTCGATTAACAATGAAAGACAAAGCGAATCAAAGGGATACGAATCGAAAGAAGCGGAGCAAAATCACAAAGCGAATCGAATCATAAAGTGGAGACAAACGAAATGATCGCACTGAAACATATCCGACATCCGAGAACAATAATCAAAGAAAACGATCGCGTTGGAA
>JAOSBK010000205.1:11470662-11490409 GCA_027568895.1 Erythroxylum shatona | reverse complement strand
CTACTTTTCATTTTTTATATTTCTCTTGTTTGTCATCAAAATTATTTAGTACGTGAAGTCTGTTTTGACTTAACACCCACCTCAGCGCTTGGCCTAGTTTCCACTATTTCAACTCTCCTTGGGGCTTGCATCTGCGACCCATCTTGCCTCAATGTCTGGGGGCATTTCCTGACTATATGGCCCTTCTCTCTGAATTGAATCATGCACCAAGTAACTTGAAGCACTCTACTCTGTGAAATTTTCCACAATGTTTGCAGTGGGGGTTTGTGTAGCTACTCCTCTCCATCCTTTTATTTCCTCCTACTGTTGAGGCTTGCACTGAAACCACCTTTGTTTCCTTGCTCTTTGCGGAGCCACTACTTCCCACTTCACTCTGCATGTGGAAACTCCTCACATTTCTCTCAGGCATTGGGCACTCATTCCTTTCTTGAAAAATTGTTTCTGGTTCTTCCTCTTCCTGCTCACTTCATTCTTTATATTCTCCAGTATTTTAGCCTAAATTGTAGCATCTACCAACTACTGGTAGTCATAGAAATTGTGGATCAAGACTTTCTCCTCGATCCCCAAATGAAGTCCTCCCTCAAACTTGCTGCACTTATCCTCCTCGTTCGCAACAATGTTGGCCGCATACCGTGAGAACTGGGTGAAATTTAGCTCATACTTACTCACACTCATATCCCTCTGTGTAAGATTTAGAAACTCCTCGGCCTTCTCTTATATATAAACCCTTGAGAAGTAATTCTTCCTGAACACTTCCACAAAGTCTATCCATGACAATACTAGAGGCATAACCTAACTGTGGGGCACTGATTCCCACCAATGAAGTGCATCCCCCTATAGCAAGATCACTGTATAATCTAGTTTCTTTTCATTAGAGCACTTCATCTGAATTAGGACTCTCTCGGTCCTCTTCAACCATACTTCAGTCTCTTTCGGATTTGTATTACCATTGCTATCAATAGCCCCATATTTATGGAGCTTATCATACTGCCCACTCCTCCCCACTGGAGCTTGCACTGACACTTGTGACCCTTGGCTCATGGTATAAGTGAAAGCCTGAGCAAATGCTTGAAAAAATCGCGGATCCATGGTAGGCATAGGAGGAAGAGGAGGTGGCATTTCATATTGCACACTAAATGTCTCAAAATTAGGAGCAGAATGGGTCCCCGCATCTTGTAGGACATAAGATCCATTCGTGCTCCCTTAGCGAGAGCAAGATCGAGTCATGGCTCCTTGAGTTTTCTTTCGAGGCGGCATAATCACTCCTTTAATTCAAAACCATTTGAAAACTTTTAGTTTATGTTTCATGTAAAACAACTTCAAATCATGCGAAACAATTCAAATCATATGAAACAATTTCAAATCCAGTGAAACAATTCAAAACAATGCATGTTTTTCATTTAAACAATGCATGTTCATTTTGTAATTTAAAACTACCCATTTCATGCCAAGGATACACCTAAACCTAGTCGCTTTGATACCATAAGATGTTAGACCCCGTTTTCAGAATCCAACTATCCAGAGTCCTAGTATATGAGTACTTTCGGGTGAAGATCATGCGAGGGGAGAGTAGAAGACATTTAGGAAAATAAAGAAATTTCGTAGGCAGCATGGTGGGTCACAGCAAACACATTGAAGAAAATATTTAAGTGCCCTTTGGGAAAAGTTATGTCGTAATGAATGTATGGCTTCGCTGCGGCAAACTTTGAAGGTGAAGGAAAAAACCTCTCGGGAAAAGTTCGTCATGGCCAACTTTTGGCTTTGTTGCAGTGAAACTTGAAGGAAGACCCTTCTAGAAAAGTTCGCCATTGTGTACCTTTGGGATTGCCGTAGTGAACTCTGAAGATCAGATAGAAAACCTGTCAAGGATAGTGCTGCAGAATACTAACACCCGTTATCATGTAATGACCATAACTTTCTCATCCAAAGTCCAAAAATTTCATATTATATACCGTTGGAAAGCTAAGAGGATAAGCTACAATTATATGAAGACAACTTTGCCTAATTCTTCCCAAATCAAGACTGTTTTCCCCCTAAAGTTGTAGCACACTTTTTACCTTTGTGAAAAACTTAAAAAATGCTACATACAAACTTTGAGATTCATGAGCAAAACACAATCATTTTTCATTAACATCAAAAGATAAGAGTTTACAAAGCTTTAATGGGCATTTCAAGCCACAATACATTATTTCGCAAAATCTAAAATACAAAAGATACTTGAAATGCGACTAAAGCCTTGTGTTTACAAAATCTAGCTTAAAAATACAAAAATATGCATAATCAGAGTGATGCCTTGACTCTTGACTACTTGATCTCTTGCTCATCACCTGAATATAAGAAGGAGAATAAGGGTGAAGTTAAAAAGCTCGTGGGTAACAAGTTTATAATCGAAAACAAGCAAAGCCATTGAAAAATGCTCAATGTCATAATAATTTTGCATCAAATCCATAAAACACATATTTCCCAAATTTTCACATTATCAAGCAATTCATAAACATATAAGTCATGCATTCATCGAACTTGTCAACATATTCTAAGCACATATTCACATCTAGAATGGTTTGGATAGCTCCGTAAACAGAACGTACTAACACATTCCCACATAATAGGCTTGTGTAGTCATAAACAGAATGTACTATCGTAATTTCACATAATGGTCTTGCATAGTCGTAAACATGAGGGAGCCTATGAAAGAACTCCGTACCACTAGCGGGCAGGCGGGAGAAGCTTTTAATAAGTCAAAGTGCACTTGGCATAATAGAACGAACCACCTTAAACCCACATAATCATGCATTTTATAACTTATACAGATGTTGCCCAAAATGGCACATTTTTGAAACATGATTTCATAAATTTAATATCCTTTCAAAAATCATTTTCACATTCTTTACATAAATCATCAACACAATTCATACACCAAACATGTAGCAATTTCTCAAATCATTCAAGAAGCAATGAATGCAACATTTATAACACAATTGAAAACATTTAATTTTATTGATTTAAAAAATGCTCATGGCTCATAAATTCCACCATAGATATGTAATACTTTCTCAAAACATTTAAAGAGCAATAAATGCACATTTATGAAGTAGTTGAAATCATTTATTTCCATTTATATGAAAGAAACACTTATTAACTCAATTATAAACATGAAACTCACCTTGAATTTTCTTGCTTAAAATTTGCTTAAGAATGCCTCTCCTCCTACTCCTCTTACCTTTCTTGGGGAGTTCAAATTGAAAACCTAGAGAATGCACATTCACTACAATTGATCCTAGAAAGCTTAATCTTTATGCATTTCCTAAGCTTCTTGAACTAAAATCATTCCAAAAATCCGAAAGATTAAATAATACCTTACCTTGAATCTTCACCAAATGAAGAGTTTCTTGGCCTAATGAAAACTCTTCTCTTCCTCTACCTTTTTCTCTTTTTGAACAACCTCAAAATCTCTCTTGAAGGCTAAGAAAAATTGAAACCTAGTTGATTTTCCTTCTTTTATCTTCATCCTCTTCTCTATGACACTCTCTTCTTTCTCTCCCTCAATTCACGTTTTTCTTCTTCTCTAAAATGCAAGACACCTTTGTTTCTTCCTTTAATACCCTTAATGAGTATAAAATGTCCATTTTACTCTTCCTTATATGCCTTAAGGCTTTTACTCCTAAATGACTTGCCAAAAATGTCTTTGAATCTTCTTACTACTTTAATACAGCTAAACCATATAATCAAATCCTACTAACATTCATATAGTAATTAAGTTAAAAAATTAATCTATCAAAATCTCATAAGTTATTTACATCATGCTTAATTAAAGAAAAAATTTGGGGCCAACATTTCTCCCCCTCTTAAAAAAATTTCGTCCTCGCAATTCATACCTGAGTTATTGAAGAGGTGTGGATACTTATCCTTCATAGTCTCCAAGGGCTTCCATGTGGCCTTTTCCACAGAATGGTTTCTCTATAGGAATTTGACTAGTTGAACTGTCTTGTTCCTGAGGACCTTCTCCTTAGTGTCTAAAATCTCCACTAGAGTCTCCTCATAAGTCAAATCATCTCTCAACTGAACCTTAGTGGTTTGAATGATGTGAGAGGGATCTGATCTATACCTCCTCAACATGGAAACATGAAAAACATCATGTATCTATGACAATTCCGATGGCAACACTAACCTATAGGCTAGCGGTCCAATCATTTTAGTAAGGACTCATATATCTTGGGTTCAAACCCTTATTGCTAACCTCATGACTCCCTTCCAAGGAGATGTCTTAAGAAAAACTTTCTCACCCACTTTATACTCCATTTCCTTCTAGTGTGCATCAGTATAACTTTTCATTCTATCTTGAGCTACTTTAAGCCTTTGCTTAACTAAATTTACCTTGTCAATTGTCATCTAGAATAACTTTGGTCCCACTAATCTCCTTTCTCCTTCTTCATCACAGCATATAGAAATTCTACATCTTCTCGCATATAGTGCTTCATAAGGAGCTATCTGAATGCTCGAATGGTACAAATTATTGTAAGCAAATTCAACCAACGGTAAATGCTCATCCCACGCACCTTTGAAATCCATCACACATCTCCTGAGCATTCCTTCAAGTGTCTGAATGGTCTTCTCAGATTAGCTATCTATTTGAGGATGAAAAGTAGTGCTAAAATGTAACTTAGTCCCTAGAGCTTCTTGCAGACTTTTCCAAAATCTTGAAGTGAATCGAGGATCTCTATCAAAGACTATGGAATCTGAAATCCCATGTAATCTCACTATCTCATATATATATACTTATTTGCTAGCACATGCAGAGAATCAATCTGCTTAATTGCTAGAAAATGTGCTGACTTCGTTAAACAATCAATGATAATCCATATAGCATCATGCTTCCTATTATTCTTGGGCAAACTCATCAGAAAATTCATAGTAACCCTTTGCCACTTCTATTCAGGAATGGACAATGGCCTTAATTTGCTTAAAGGTGCCTGGGGTTTAACCTTAACTTGTTGACACACTAAACATTTACTTGTATATTCTACTATATCTTTCTTTATGCCTTTCCGCCAGAAATGCTCTTTCAAATCTCTATACATCCTGGTGCTACCTGGGTGCATGCCATATGGTGCATTGTGTGCCTTGTCGAGTATCTCATCCTTTACCTCCTTGACATTTGGAATACACAGTCTGTTTCCTACAACCATAAGTCCATCATCCCTCATTACCACTTTAGATCTCTTGTCATTCTAAATTTCTTTCAGAGCTTGCTCAATTCCGTATCTTGTGCTTGTAACTCCTTAAACTTCTCCCTGAGTATCGGTCTTACTATGAAATTAGCAATGATATAATTAGGCTCCTTTTGTTTCAAGCTGATTCTAAGCTTAACCATCTCTTCCAACAACAACAGATAAATTGTCTAAACATGGGCTATGGAGGATTTTGTACTTAAGGCATCTGCCACTATATTTGCCTTGCCTGGGTGGTATTCAATCAATAGTTCATAATCCTTTAGCAACTCCAACCACCTTCTCTGTCTCAAATTTAACTCTTTCTGGCTCAATAAGTACTTGAGACTTTTATGATCTATAAAAATCTTCTTCTGAACTCCATACAAATAGTGTCTCCAAATTTTTAAAGCAAAGATCACTGCTTTAAACTCCAGATCATGAGTTAGATAATTCAGCTCATAAGGCTTTAGTTGTCGTGAGGCATAAGCTATCACCTTATCTCCTTGCATCAACACATAGACCAAAACCTTCCTTGAAGCATCACTGTAGACTGTATAACCCTCATCTCTCATCAGCAAAGTCAGGATTGGAGCACTTGTCAATATGTGCTTAAGCTTCTCAAAGCTCTTTCGGCATTCGTCACTCTAGATAAAACTTTGCTACCAAAAACTTGAGTTAAAGGTATGGCGGAACTAAATTACTTAAATCCACCATGCATCCGCTGAGACGACCCAGTTTGTTACGATGGGAATTGAACATGCAACATGGGGCTAAGCCTCAGGCCCATACCTGAGTTCTGATACCATTTTGCTACCCAAAACTTGAGTGAAACAAATTACTTAAATCTACCTTTGCTACCCAAAACTTGACCACGCATCTACTGAGACAACCCAGTTCGTTGCGGTGGGAATCGAACACGCAACGTGGGGCCAAACCTCAAGCCTATACCTGAGCTCTGATACCACTTTACTACCCAAAACTCGAGTTGAAGGTAGGGCAAAACCAAATTACTTAAATCTTTTACTATTTGATCTAATATGAATACTAGTTGTTCTACTTTTCTACCCAAAACTCGAGTTAAGGTAGAGCATAACCAAATTACTTAAATCCACCATGCATCTGCTGAGACGACTCAATTCATTGCGTTGGGAATCGAACATGTGACGTGGGGCTAAGCCTTAGGCCTATCCTTGAGCTCTGATACCACTTTGCTACCCAAAACTCAAGTTTTGGGTAACAAAGTGGGATTTAAGTAATTTGGTTCCGTCCTACCTTCAACTCAAGTTTTGGGTAGCAAAGTGGTATCAAAGCTCAAGTATTAAAACTCAAGTTGAAGGTAGGGCGGAACTAAATTATTTAAATCCACCACACATCCGCTGAGACGACCTAGTTCGTTGTGCTGGGAATCGAACATGCGACGTGGGGCTAAACCGCAGAACCAAATTACTTAAATCTCACTTTGTTACCCAAAACTCGAGTTTTGTGTAGCAAAGTGGTATCAGAGCTCAGGTATAGGCCTGAGGCTTAGCCCCATGTCGCATTTTCGATTCCCAGTGTAACGAACTGGGTCGTCTCAGCAGATGCGTGGTGGATTTAAATAATTTGGCTTCGCCCTACCTTCAACTCGAGTTTTGATACCTGAGCTCTGATACCACTTTGCTACCCAAAACTCGAGTTGAAGGTAGGGCGAAATCAAATTACTTAAATCCTGTATAATTTTAGGAAATTATTACCTAATATTAAAGGTAACCCTGATTCTTGTTGGTAGATGGATGGGACTACGAATGTATACTTTTCAATTAAGATGTTATTATAATAACTTACATACCAAATTGATTTTATACTTCCATCTGCTATTCCTATTTGAAGTGGTTTATTTAATTTTTTCCATGTAGTTAGTAATTGTTTAGAAGTTGTACAGATAGTAGCTCCTGTATCTATATATGCATTTATTTTCTTATTCTGAATAATCACTTGAATAAAGGTTGTGTTCAGATTCAATTGATGATTTTGATTTTTGAGATTCATAAAGATAAAGAGATGCAATGGTAGAATTTGTTTCATAATCAGATTCAATTGGTTCTAAGTTTTCTTGAAAGGCTAAATTTAAAATATTGATTCTCTTTATATTTAATTTGATTTTTCTTGGGACAATTAATAGCATAATGTCCTTCTTCCTGATGGAACCAACATCTATATGTCTTTTTTCTTTGAGGACAATATTTTTGTTTGGGTTTATATTGCCTATATCAACAGTGCTTAAGGATTAATGCTGAATCATTAATCAAAGTCAATTACAAAGGACCAAACCTTCTCATGATCTCTGCATATAAAGCATCGATAGCAACCGAAGTTCTCCAAATTACTAAACAATTTGAACAACCCTTTTCAGCTATCCAAGGATTTTTTCAAGAGTTATCAGACCAATAGGAACAAGCCATCTGTTAGCAACTTAATAACCATCCTTAGCACAAATGCAATTATATTTTGTTCTTGATTTTGTTCAGTCATGATGATATGGAGTATTGTCTTGATGATTATGTAATAGATTTTTTAAATAAATTGATTCCTGAGTATAAAATTGGTGAAGATTTTGAGCTAATTCTAGTTTTTCTTTTATAGGTTTAATTCCATTGGGGTGACTGATGACGAATTGTAAATAATTGTAGCAACTTTCAAAATATGTTTTTTCTTCTTGATATTTGGTAATTAATTTTTCAACATATTATATATGATTTTCTAGTTATTTGCAAATAGTGCAAGTGTTATCGTTCATTGATATGGTTACTCTTCTAAATTATCATATGAAATGTTTGGATTTTCTATGAGATCTAACAAATTTTGGAATAAAAGTCTAGGAAATTTATGGATCAAACAATTTTGTAAAAAAGTCTCTAATTGATAAGGAGTAATAAAAATACAGCTAGCAGCTAAGAAAAGTATAATAGGAAAGCATAAATACTTTATAACTAAATACAAATGTATAATACTCCTTCCAAGCAATTTAGATTGAATTGGTTGATTAATTCCCACTGAAAAGGATGCCTTGGTGGTTCATCAATGGGAGGGTACATCCCATTGCTTATTCCAATATGGAGAAAGGCAATTATGGATACTTTCATTTCTGCATCCTTGATAGTGTCTGTTTCCTTGAAAATAGGATAGTTGCTGAATACTTTGATAAATATTTCACATTCCTTTGCAAATCTGTCTTGATAGTTTTTGACTGCCCGAAAGTCCCATTTATATATTTACATAATAAATACTTCTTTTGGTTGGGAGGTTGTGTCAAAAGGAAGCCTACCCATGTATCTATACTGGCATCAATTTGTACCAGGACTGTATCCTTTGGAAGATAATTATATAAAATAGGTAGATCCTTGCATAATTCCTTGAATTTACGTACCGCTGTTGTGTCGTCTGTGGTCCAACTCCATTGTGATTTAATGCTACATTTTAATTGTAATCATTTTCATTCCTGTGCTAAATTCTTAAAGAATCCTTGGTCAGAAATATAGTTGAGTATTCTGAGAAATTGTTGTACATGAGTTCTATTATTCAAAACATCAGGGAATTGTTGTATTTTTTAAAGAATATTTGGTTGTAATTTTAAAAATCCATTATGAAATTCAATTCCTAGATATTCTATATTTTGTTGAGCTAGTTTGATTTTCTTTCTACTTAAGATTAAACCTTTTTCCTTAAGTCGTTGAAGTACGACTTGTACCTTTTTTAGATGATCGTCCTTATCTATATTAGAGAAAATTATAGTATCATCTATATATGCAAGCGTAAAGTCTTCTAGTCCTTCAAGATTATTATGCATAAATCTTTGATAAATGCTCGATGCTTGTTTAAGACCAAAGGGTAATACATTCCATTGAAAGTGTTTTTGAGGTGGACAAGTAAAAGCAGTGAGTGGTTTTCTATTTTCATGTAATCGTAATTGCCAATATCCTGATTTTGCATCTAATGTAGTAAACCAAGTATGTCCTTTTAATTTGTTGATAATGTAATCTTTACGAGGTAATTTATGGGCATCACCTATAGTTGCTTCGTTTAATTTTTTATAGTTAATTACCATTCGTCACTTACCACATTTTTGTTTAGAATGATTATTAACATAAAAGGCAGGGGCTGAGTGTTTGCTAATGCTTGGAGAGATTAATTGTTTTTCTAATAAATCAGTACATTCTGATATAAATTCTTGAACATCTTGTTGGGTATATGGAATGTTATTTTGAATGTTTATTTCTTATGTTTGATCTTTTAATTTAATTTCAATAAGTAGTTGATTATTATTTTTGATGGGATCTAAGGGATTTTTACTAAAAACCTGTTATAATAATGTTTCAATTTTGGTTTGAAGAGACATATTGTTGAGAAGATAGAATTGTAAAAAATCTAATTTGTCAGTTAACATTTTTAATTTTTGATAATAAGTAGTATGATATATCAAAATTTTAAGGATAATTGCTTTTTGATTTAAGGATTTTATTATGGGTGTTTTTAAAGTTATATTTAATTTTGATTCTTCCTCAATAACCTGGTCAGTAGAGCGGCTATCATAGAGAATCCTTCCACAAACCTCCTATAATAACCTACCAAACTCAGAAACCTCCTCACTTCTGTCACTTTCTTTGGTGGATGCTACTTTATCACTGCTTCTACTTTCCTTAGATCAACATGTACCCCATACTTCGAGATCACATGCCTAAGGAAGATCACCTCATAAAGCCAAAATTCATATTTGCTGAATTTGTCATAAAGCTCCTTCTCCCTCAATGTCAGCAACATAATCCTGAAATGTTCCTTATGTTCCTCTTTACTCTTGGAATAAACCATAATGTTATCAATAAACACTATGATGAACTAATCTAAACACACCCTGAAGACCATATTTATGAGGTCTATAAATGCAACTAGAGCATTAGTTAATCCAAATGGCTTGACTAGGAACTCATAATACCCATATCGTGTCTTGAAGGCTATCTTGTTCACATCAAATTCCCTGATCCTGAGTTAGTGGTAACCTAACCTGAGATCAATTTTAGAAAAGACCTTGCTCCCTATAACTGGTCAAACAAATCATCAATTCGTGGCAGAGGATATTTGTTCTTAATAGTCACCTTGTTGAGTCTTCGGTATTCAATACACATCCACCATGTTCCATCCTTCTTTTTAACAAACAAAACTAGTGCTCCCTATGGTGACGAACTCAGCCTTATGTACCCCTTCTCTAGCAGTTCTTCTAATTATTCCTTAAGCTTTTTCAACTCAGTTGGAGCCATTCTGTACGGTGGTATGGAAATAGGTGTTGCACCTAGAATTGGTTAATAGCGAACTCAATTTCCCTCGCTAGTGGCAAACCAAGTAAATCTTCTAAAAACACATCTAAAAAATCCCTCATAATCGGAACATCTTCTAACTTCCCTTCATTCATATTGATGTCCACAACGTGTGCCAAGAAGGCTTCACATCCTTTCCTCATCATCCTATTAGCTAACAAAGCTGAAACAATTCTTAGTGATGGTGTTCTCTTGTCTCCTCTAAAAATCACCTTTTCACCCATGCTAAGATCAAACTCTACCTATTTGAGGCTACAGTCTAACTCTGCATGATATTTCTCCATAATATCCATTCCCAGTATCACATCTAGGCCTTTCAAATCTAAGGGCTGAAGTGAATCATACGTTATTACAATTCTTAAAATACGATATATGAATGCACAAGAAGGGGGGGGTTGAATTGTGTATTCTCCTTTTTAAAATCTTTTGAAAAACGTTTTGCTAAAAGAAATTCTTTTCACAAATACTATTATCAAAACAAAGTTAATTAAATCCTTGAAAACTTTTTTGAAAACTAAGTAAAAACAAAACTTTTGAACTTTAAGAGAGATAAGGAAAGAGAGAAGTTGACACAGTAGATTTTATACTGGTTCACCCCAAACCGTGGGCTACGTCCAGTCCTCAGAGGTCTCTCTGAGATTTCACTATCTCTCAACGTTTTACAAGTATTCTTTTCAGAGCCTCTTCAGGTCACTTTACACTCAGTATTCTTTTACTCTTAGCCTCTGCAGGCTATCTGTACAACTTTCTTACAAAAATAATTTAAACTCTGTTACAGTAAAATAGCTTCTAGATTTTTGCACAACAACTCTCAGATAGGCTTTTTTGTTCGCATATGTAAGTCAGCTAGACTCGCAATCTTCGACTTCGACTTATATTTATAACCTTCGTCTATAACTGCTTCTTGAATCTTGATTCTTGAATCTTGTATCTTGCTTCTTGCTTCTTGAATCTTGTATCTTGCTTCTTGAAACTTGTATCTTGCTTCTTGAAAGAAACGGTTATTCAGTTGAGTTCTGTAACTAACTCGAACTGATTCTTGCTTCTGCTTTTCATTCTTCGTCTGCTTTTTACTTTGTCTGCTTTTGTACTTCGTCTGTTATTCTTCTTCGTCTTCTTTTGTACTTCGTCTGTTATTCTTTTTCGTCTGCTTCGTCTATTTTTTTACTTCGTCTGCTTTCGCATTCTCCGTCTGCTTTTTATACTTCGTCTGTTTTTCAACTTCGTCTGCTTTCGCATTCTTCGTCTATTTTTTATACTTCGTCTGTTTTTCAACTTCGTCTGCTTTCGCATTCTTCGTCTATTTTTTATACTTCGTCTGCTTTTTATACTTCGTCTGCTTTTGTATTCCTTTGTCTGTTATTCATCAAAATCATATATGTGAAGTCATTTTGACTTAACAAGTATAAATTGTGATTTTAATGGTTCTAGTGAGGTATAAACCTAAGTATAAATTATACTTAGAAGAGTCTTATTATGGGACTGATTTTGTGATGACACTAATGGATAAATACTCGGGATGGTCATGAACATACATGATACATATTTTATTACATACATTTGCATTGTTAAACACTTATGATTGTACAAATTGTCATGGATGTGTATATGCTAATTGATATATAGGAGCAACTGAAATATCAACCTACAGACGTTGCGAGAACTTCTAGACATTAGCTTCAAGAGCAACTAGTGAGTAATCTAAATGGTTTCTCTCAATTATTGTTTACTTAAATTATGTTTTGACTGATAAATGGATGTGAATTGGATTGCGTTGATTTCTGAAAAGAAGGTTCGATGAATGTGAAATGTAGAGTGTATATTGAAGTGCTGCTTGAATTTGAATGTGAAGAACTATGTATTTCATAATATGATCAATTGCGATAGATGCATTCCATATATGAGTGCACAATCAGATAATGGCAGTTGTGATCAGAGTAGCTACTGATCAGAGCTTAAAGCTCAAAGTGTGAAAAGAGCCTCAAGCTCAGATAGTGATTAAGAGCCTAAGGCTCATTATGTAAAATGAGCCCTATATCCTCATCAGATAAGAGACAGTTATTAATGAGCTGAGTATCCAAAATGGATGTGGGATAGATTAGGCACTTGGTCACAACAACGTAATAATAGGAAAAGAGTCTCATGAGTATTTCATATGCATTTTTAACAAGTATGTGGATTGTTTGAAATGCCAAATTGATTTGCTCTTAAATGTTAATGTGATAGGTGTCCATTAAGAAAAGCTGTGAAATATATGTTATGTAATTTGATGTGTTGCATGAATTGAGTGAACCATCGATGATGGTTACCTCATTGAGTTCGCAAAACTCACCAAAAATTGCAACGTTGTCTTTTCAGGACCAAGAGACGACTCTAGCTACTGAGAGGCTCTACTAACCATGTAGATTGTGGCAAGAGAAGTCATGGCTCAAGAATCAGTCATCTAGATTTTGGGGACAAATTAGATAAACTTTGTGTATTTCCTTGTTCATGTAGCACTTTTGTATTAGGTTTTGATGATGTACTTATAAGAAGTGTGAAAAACATATTGAAGACTTTTGGTTTTATGCAATGAAATGAGGAAAAAGTTAGTTTTTAAAATATTGTGATTTTATTATAAGGTTTTATAAGTGGATAAAGATATGATGCCATGTGAAGTGAATGTAGTGATCAAACATAGCTTGCCCTTATTGTAGGATATGCACCAGAATGACCTTCGGGCGTCCAGGTGTGTACCCTAGGTAAGGGGGCACTACATTTTGGTGATATCAAAGCATGGTTGACATTTGTTAGGACATATAGGAATGTTAAACATGAAATATCATGAGAAATGTGAAAAATGATTGAAGTTATTATTTGTTATAGGTCATCCACTTTTGGTGATTAAATTGATTAACCAGTTGATCAAGGATCAATAGGAGCCAGTAGGGAGTCCTCGGTATCTCGATAAGAGGAAATGCCTCTTAGAGTTCATGAGAGAAGGGAGAGGAGGTATGATAGGCTACGGAAGTAGGGAGCTATTGCATAGACCCCGCTAAGGCCGAGGGATGGTTGGAAAGGACTGAGAGGGTCTTTGATTAGATGGACTATGAGCATGATGAGAGGTTCGACTATGCAGTGTCCTTACTGTAGGGCCCAACTTACTAATAGTGCTAGACTGTCCCGGGCAGTACCACTATGTGCCAATTAAAGTGAGAAGACTTTCTGAGGGTCTTTAAAGAAAACTACATGCCCAAGATCTACTTAGACAGGAAGCTGAAGGAATTCCTAGACTTGAAGTAGGGTAGAATGTCAGTGGCAGAATATGAGATTCGGTTCAATAAGTTGATGGGCTATGCTATTGCTTTGATCCTTACAGAAGGAGACAAGTGTACGAGGTTTGAGGACGGGCTGAATATGGAGATCAGAACAAGGTTGGCACTTTCAGACCTGGGTACCTTCACTGAGTTGAGAGTTGCTTCGATCATAATTGAGCAGCTACTAAGTGAGAGACAGTCAGAGGCTAGGCAATGGTCCAGAATGAAGAGGTCTAGTGAGGGTCAGAGTAGTTAGGGTAGAATATTCAATAAGCGTCAAAATAAAACCTTCAGACCACCAGCTGGATCAAGGCAGTCAGGATTCAGACAGAGGGGTGGTTTTGTATAGTCAAGCAGTGGAAGAGGTACAATGCAGAGTCAGATACCTCCGTGTGAGCATTGTGAAAAGAGACATAGAGGTGAATGTTGGAAACTAACTAGAGCTTGCCTAAAGTGCAGCTCTTTTGACCACCAAATTAGAGATTGTCCTACTACTTTGGGAGCTCAGTCTAGAATGAGTAGGGGATCTAGAAGTGCTGCTATGGTCTAGCAGAGCATAGGTAGTGGGTCTGGACAGAGAGGCTGACGTAGAGGTAGAGTGAGATTTGGGAGTCCTTTTAGGAGGACTGAGGTGTGGAATAGCCGACTGGAGTCCCAGGTCTGGGTCTATACTATGACCAGGCAGGAGGCTCAATACTCACCAGATGTTGTTGCAAGTGCGCTCCATATTTATAATTATGAGGCATTCGATTTGCTAGATCCAGAATTTATGCGTTCATTCAACGCACCGCATTTGGCATCTAGGTTGCATTATGATAGGGAGATACTACAGTATGGGCTAGAGGTGAGTACACCAATAGGTAGTACTATAGTTATAGGAGAGGTCTGCAAGGGGTATTAGGTTCGGATTGATCAAGCATAGTTGGAGGCAGATCTGATTGTATTATAGCTGAGAGAGATAGATGTTATCCTAGGTGTGGATTGACTCACTGCTCATAAGGCTATCAAGAACTGCTATACCAAGGAGGTAGTACTAGAATCTCCTGGTCAGCCAAGGGCAGTATTTAGAGGAATTAATCAAACAGTGCCAGCCAGGATGATATCCTTCATGAGTGCACTTAGATTGATGTAGGGAGGATGTGAGGCTTATTTGGCCCACGTCATTGATACTAAAGCTGAGCAGAGTGTACAAGACATTCCCGTAATTAAGGAGTTCCTAGATGTGTTTCCCGATGAGCTACCTTGTTTACCACCAGGTTGCGAAACAGAGTTCATAATCAATCTAGTTCTAGGTGCTGTTCCTATATCTATTCCTCCATATAAGATAGCACTTGTAGAACTGAAGGAGTTAAAGGCTCGGCTACAGGAGTTGCTGGGAAAGTGTTTTATTAGACCCAGTGTATCACCTTGGGGAGCTCTAGTGTTATTTATGAAGAAGAAAGATGAGACTTTGAGGTTATGCATTGACTATAGGCAACTAAATCGGGTGACAGTGAAGAATACATACCCGCTGCCTAGAATTGATGATTTGCTTGATCAACTATAGGGAGCTCAGGTATTCACTAAAGTGGAATTGAGATCAAGGTACTATTAGTTGAATATATTAGAGGCTAATTTACCTAAGAGTGCATTCAAGAGTAAGTATGGGCACTTTAAGTTCTTATTTATGCCGTTTGGGTTAACTAATGCCTCGGTAGCATTTATGGACGTGATGAATAAGGTGTTTCAGCCCTACCTAGACTGATTCATGATTGTATTCATTAATGATATTTTCGTGTATTCTAAAAGCAGAGAAGAACATGTTAAGCATATGAGAGTCATTTTACAAGTTATGAGGGAAAAGCAGTTGTATGTCAAATTCAATAAGTGTGAATTTTGGCTGGACCAAGTGTTTTTAGGACATATAGTGACTGGAAATGGCATACAGGTAGATCCAAAGAAGATAGATGCAGTGATAAATTGGGAGGCTCTAAGAGATGTGTCTGAAATATGAAGCTTCCTAGGATTGACTAGATATTACTGGAGGTTTATCGAGGGGTTTTCTCTAATCTCAACCCCTCTGACAAAACTTTTGAGGAAGAATGTAGTGTTTAGATGGAATAAGGAATGTCAAAAGAGCTTTGAGGAGCTGAAGTATCGGTTGACTACGACACAGGTATTAACCATTCCATCGGGGATTGGAGGATATGTGGTGTATATTGATGCTTCGCATCAAGGACTGGGATGTGTAGTGATGTAGTATGGCAAGGTGATTGCCTATGCATTGAGACAATTAAGGTCTCACGAGATCAATTATCCGATACATGATTTAGAGCTAGTTGCAGTTGTCTTTGCTCTAAAGATTTGGAGACACTATTTATATGGAGAGATCTTTCAGATTTATACAGATCATAAGAGTTTGAGGTATCTACTAAGTCAGAAGGAGTTGAACTTGAGGTAGAGGAGATGTATTGAGTTACTGAAGTATTATGATAGCACTATTGAGTACCACCTGGGAAAAGCTAACGTGGTGGCGGATGCCTTAAGCAGAAAGTCTAATGCTAGTGTGACTCAGATTCAATTATCAAGGTTACCCAATTTGATTCACTTGAGAGCTCTGAATGTGGAGTTGAATATGGAGCAAGATGAGGCACTGATTACTACTTTGAAACTAAGACCTATGCTATATGATAGAATCAAAAAAGTTCAGGGGAAAGATCCAATACGGTGAAACTTATACAAAAAGTGAAGGTGAATCTAGATTCTGAGTTTGAATTGAGGGATCAAACATTATGGTTAAGACAAAGGCTATGTGTGCGTAATGTGGATTATCTAAGGAAGGAGATTCTTGAGGAAGCTCATATGGCCACCTATGTTATGCATCCTGGTACTACTAATATGTATAACACATTGAAGCAACATTTTTTGTGGCCCGGCATGAAGAAGCAAGTGGCAGAGTATGTATCTAGATGTATAAACCAGCAAGTCAAAGATAAGCACTAGGCTCCAATAGGGAAACTACATTCGTTGCCCATTCTGAACTGGAAATAGAAGCAGATTACGATGGACTTTATTATAGGATTGCCTAAGACTCCGAGATAGAATGATGCGATATGGGTCATAGTGGACAGGTTGACTAAGTCGGCCCATTTCTTACCAGTGAGACAAAGTAACTCACTAGATCAGTTGGCCCGAAGGTATATGAATGAGGTGGTGAGACTGCATGGGGTTCTAGTGTCCACAGGGATCCCAAATTTACTTCAAGGTTTTGTAAGAGCTTGTAGTTTGCTATGGGTACTAAGTTGAACTTCATTACAGCATTTCATCCTCAAACAGATGGATAGAGTAAGAGAATCAAGACTGTTTAGGATATGCTCAGAGCTTGTGTATTGGAGTTTACAGGAGCTTGGGATCAATATATGGCATTGATAGAGTTTGCTTACAACAACCATTACCACAGTAGTATTGGAATGGCGCCATATAAGGCACTGTATGGTAGAAAATGTCAAACGCCATTATATTGGGATAAGGAGGGCTTGAGAACGGTTGAGCACCCAGAGTTGATATAAGATACAGTTGACAAGGTGAAGTTGATCTGAAGTCGAATTAAAGAAATACAGGAAGAGTTATGTGGATCAACATCGACGTGATATGGAGTATAGTGTGGGAGACAGAGTATTTCTAATACTATCACCTTAGAGAGGAGTTTTGAGATTCGGTAAAAAAGGGCAAGTTAAGCCCTAGTTAAATTAATCCTTATGAGATCATTAAGAGGATAAGACCTTTGGCCTATAAGTCGACTTTACCAAATGAGATGTCTCAACTACATAATGTGTTTCATGCGAGTATGCTCTGAAGATGTCGATCTAATTTGACACATGTGATACCGGCTTAGGAGATTGAGGTTGCTCGTAACTTAAGCTATGTTGAGGAGCCAATCAAGATTATAGGATCGCAGATCAAGTAGTTGAGGAATAGAGTTATTCCATTGGTGAAATTCCTTTGGAGGAACCACTCAACTAAGGAAGCAACATGGGAGACGGAGGAGCATATGAGGAGACAATGTCCCCACTTGTTCGAACAAATAGGTAAGAATTTTGAGGATGAAATTTCTTGTAAGGAGAGGAGAATTGTAACATCCCACTACCTGTGGGGAGGTTAGAATAGTAAATATGAGTGATTAATGAGTGTTTAGAAATGCATTTTTCATGCTCCTGCATAATATGGCATACACATACACGTGAATAGTAAAATTTTCCACATGAAAATAATTGTACATGCATTCATTGACGTTCTGGGTATAATTATGTATAAATGTGAGTATATTGAGAAATGTTGGCCCTCAAACATTCTTCTTGATGAATAAGTATAATTTACATTGATTATGAGGTCATTATGAAATTTTGTGGAAGTTAATTATTATGTTGATGTCAGAAAGATTATATGATATAGGTTAATTGAAATAAAGTGTACAAGTTATAAGAATGTTCAAGGGATGTTTTTGACAAGACACTTAAGGTTAAAAGAACATAAGCCTATAAGGAACGGTAAAAGGGGGCTTTTTGGGCTCATTAAAGGTAGAATGGAAGAAAGAAATGTATCTTGCTTTTTAAGAAGAGGGAAAACATGAATTGGGAGAGAAGAAGAGAAATTAAAAAAGAAAAAGAAGAGAATTTTGGTGGTAGAGAGAAAAGAAAAGAGTTGAGCTAGGGTTTCAACATTTCTTAGTCTTGAGAGAGATTTTGAAGTGGTTCAAGAAGAGAAAAGGGAAGATAAGAGCCTTTAATTGAGCCAAATATCTCTTCATTTGATGAAGAATTAAGGTAAGATCATTTTGAATCTTTTGGATTTTTTGATTTTTAGGCCATGGAGTTAGAAAATACATAGGTTTAAATATTCTAGAAAAAATTTTAGTGATTGTGCGTTTTGGGATTTTTCAGTTTGAAACCTTATTGAGTTGAGATTTGAGAATTTAATGAAGTCAAATTGGTTGTTGAATGGTAAGACTCAGAACATTCCAAATTTTCTAAATGCAAAATTTCAAGTCTTCCATAGCAAAAAATTCGTGTTCTGAGTTCAGGGGAAAGTCTGGATTAATCTAAGTTGACTTAAACAAAGTTGTCTTCTAGAAAGTTGTAGTTAGCTTTCTATCTTTGCAACGATATATAGTATGGAATCTTTGGATATCAGAGTCAAAAGTTATGGTCCTTATAAGTAGAGATGCTCAGGGGTATAGGAAGTATTGTCTGGTGATGACGTATTTTTTGGGGAGGACGCTTCGTCTAGTGCATCTAGTGAGGATACTTCATCAGGTGAGGATGCTTCGTCTGGTGAGGATGCTTCGTCTGGTGAGGATGTGTCGTCTAGTGAGGATGTTTTGTTTGGTGAGGGCGCTTCGTCTGGTGATGATGCATCGTCTGGAGAGGACATATCGTTTGGTGATGACACTTTTTGTATGGAGAGTGTGTATCATCTAATGAAGGCGCTTCGTCTGGTGAGGGCATATCGTTTGGTAAGGACGTATCATCTGGTGAGGAAGCATCGTCTGGCGAGGATGTATCATCTGGTGATGATGTTGTATCTTTTGGTGCACTGTTCATCTGATCCTTCTATCTAATCCCATTTTTGACCCCTGGAGATGATAGAATTTGTCTTCATGGTCTTCATAAAGTTGTAGTTTTTGAAGTCCTCTTTCAAACCAACTAAAGAACACTTTAATCCGATATATCTAGAGAAAGTTATGACAATTTTACCAATTCTTTTGACCCTTCATCTGATTTCATCTGATCCTATCATCTGGTCCAATTCTGATGGTTTAAATGACAAAATCTCTGTTGGACCCCGATTTTTGAGTGGAATTTAGAAATATTAAAGGAACTTGAATGAGTGTGTTAGTATATGTATTGAGTTATAA
>JAOSBK010000205.1:11439500-11451777 GCA_027568895.1 Erythroxylum shatona | reverse complement strand
GATCTCTAGATTTAATTAGGCAGTAGCATTACGAATTAGGAAAACTGATTAATCAAGACAACAACCACATACGATGCATCATTTAACCTAGATCATGCTATCCCTAATGATTACGAATCATTAGTCGCTACACATGAATTTCAACATAACAATTATGCATTATATCAAAATTCTAGTAATGAGTTTGCAATTAAACGATTCAATGAATGCATTAAAATCATCTTTTCACAATACCCAATGGGTTCATACACAAATATCTGAACAATAATAAAAATATGATTACATATACAAAAAATCCAAATCAATTAACACAAGATAAAATAAGCAATTCCTAATGAGAGAAAGAAACAACAAAAACAAAGAAATAGACTTAACTCGGGTCATCAATATCGACATCAATGTCACCTCCAAATTGACATCATGATGTCTAGCCTTCCATGGGTCTCTCCCATAAAAAACTTTAGCCCTACAAAAATTGCCCCCACCGAAGACCCCTTTCTGCTCTTTACTATGTCTCCCTTCTCAGTACTATTCTGTTTCTCCAGACCATGCTACTGTTTGTGATGTGACAAATAAATTTTCTGTCCACTGCTCCTGTTTATGCTTGTTTTAAAACCTATGCAAAACCATTGCTTCCAACGACAACATTTCTGCTACTTGCCAAACATCCTCCTTCATTACGTTTTGTGCTCCTAGGACATCCTTCTTGCATTGCCGTTTTGGCTCATGCTATGTGTTGGACGTTGCATTTTATTCACGTGCATGGGGCTATTGCTTTGCTTACACTTTTGGTTGGTCCTCCTTCATGTTGCACATCGTTTCACTTGTAAGTTGCATGTGTTTTGTTCTCATGGCCATTTATTCACCATGCACGCATCTAATGTACACGTGAGCTGAGTCTAGGCTGTTGCATTTTATTTCTTCAAGCTCCATCAAGTCTACAAAAAATAATTAACAAAATTTAATATCTTTTTGGATAAAATATGAAACTAAACGACTTAAGTTATTAATAATAAAATGCAACAATTTTTTCCCAAATGTGCTATGTTAATGATTTAACACAATGTAAAATAGAAATGTAAAATATGTTATAATTGTAGCACTCCACTCCCGCAAGACACGTATCAGACATCCTGCGTGATAATCGAGTCCGTGTTCCGAGAGGGTGGCATGCTAGAAAACTCAATCAGTCAAACATTCAAAACTTAGTACAAATACTTTTTAAACAATATAAGCATATGCAGAAATCAGTAATCAAAATCAGGCCCAATCTTTTCAATCACAACAATACAATCACATTTGTTATCACTACACTCCAATTCATTCTCATTTACAAACCTTTCTAATATGGAAATTGGAAAGTTAATACATGCAAAACATATTCAAATACACTTTTGTATACATAAATAAGAAAGTATAAATTCAAACATCAGTTGATCCCGACCTCTACCTCGTACTTGTATGTTATAGGTATATTCCCGTTTGTCGAATGGGTATTATTTTGATCCTGAAAAATATTTGCAAATTTTGGGTGAATTTTGTGAACTCAATGAGTGACCATCATCGATGGCTCACCTAGTCATATAACACATAATTCACATTCACATCATTTCACATTTCACACTCAAGACACTTTAATCATTCGTATTATGTATATGCAGTGCACGTGAGACCCACCTTTCCATTTGTTACTTTGTTTTGACTGAGTGCTTAAATTGTCCCATATCCATTGGATACTGGGCTCATTAAATGTTGAGCCTGAGGCTCTGAATCACTTTCTGAGCTTGAGGCTCTTTTCACACTTTAAGCTTTAAACTCTGAATCACTTTCTGAGCATAAGGCTCTTTTCACACTTTGAGCTTTAAGCTCTGATCGATGGCTACTCTGGTCACAATTCCCATTATGTTTCATGCATTTATGAAATGGAATGCCTCAATCACATTTGCATATAGTCATGCAATCACATACCCATATCATCGAACTTTAGTCCAACATTCAACAATCAAATTATGTAAACTTATTTCATCTCATTCACATACAAGAAGCACTTCAATATCTCAAACAAATATCACAAACATTGGACCTTCTGTCCAGAAATCAACACAATCAATCAATCATATTCACATGAGCATTCAGTAGTCAATCAATACAAAAATCCAAACAGAATAAACAACGAAATGAGATCATCTAGGTCTACTCACAGTACGTTCTGGTTTAGCATTTGTTTCCAATTCTGGAAACGTCTAAATGTGAACATTTATCCTGCACATCACAATTATGTAATACGCACGTTGCACACACATTAATAACTTTGCACCATTATAAGCATTAGTTTATGCATGCGTGTGTATACGGAATAAGTACAATGCATGTTCATGACAATCTCGAGTATATTATCAAATTCATATCTTATGTCCATTAGCATCTCATAATTCAATCACTTATCATTTCTTTTCTCGCTTTACTTGCTATTATTATCAATTTCTCATTCATTTAAACTAAATACAGTTGGCTCCTCTTCTTCGAATCACAACTTTAATCAAATGAACCACCTCATCTCCATTTCACAGGTCTTTGGTACTTTAATACCAAGAATTCACTCATTAATGTAATTCTAGCATTACAAGACCAAACAATTATCCAACTCTCATTTCAGTCCTATAACACCTCTAAAAATCCAGACCTTTAGGTTAACCTTCCGTAATCATTATGATTAGTAAATGAAGTAATTTGGTAACACTTTCTACTAGAAAAGTATTCTCTATTGTCTTAAGTTTCTAACGACACTACAATCATTCAGTTTGGCTCAGTAATTTGAAAGTTATACTTCAAACATTTTCGGACTGTTCTCATTCTAAAACAATATACTATGCACAACTTCCATCCAGAAATTTAACATCTTTGAGGCTGAATCATAACTTCTTCATATAGTTTGTAAGTTTATGTCTCTAGTTTACTCCACATTAAAAATCATCTCAATTGGAATCCTATAGATCCAGATGCCATCAAAATACCATGATATGTTCAGTAAAATATCCAACTCATACTCTTCCATCCGATACCCTTAATTTGATTCAATCAATCCTTTTTAATTTAGTATCTAAGGCTATAAACATTTAAGGTGAGGCAAAAAATGTGCTAGGAATCTATTGGTCCAAGAATCACTCCAGTTGGAGGTCGAATGACAAAGTTATGGCTGAAAGAATCAAACAAGGCTCTGTCCTTAATCAGATTGAACCTTTTTCTTTCAGGATAACTAGCATAACTTTTGTTATAGGTATCGGATCAAAGTCATTCTTAGATGGTTTGAAAGAGGACTTATAAATCTATAACTTTCGTGAAGACCTTGAAGATAGATTATGTCATCTACAAGGTTAAAATTAGACCAGATTATACAAAATGAACAATACATCAGACGATATGACGTCATCACCAGACGATATGACATCACCAGACGATATGACGTCACCAGACGATACGTCATCACCAGACAAAACGTCCTCACTAGATGATATGTCCTCACCAGACGAAGCGTCCTCACCAAACGATACATCCTCATCAAACGAAGCGTCCTCATCAGACGATACGTCATCACCAGACGATACGTCCTCACCAGATGATACGTCTTCACCTTTGAGCATCTCCACTTATGAGGACCATAACTTTTGACTCCGATATCCAAAAATTTCATACTTTATAGTGTTGGAAAGCTAGAAAGAAAAGCTACAACTTCTATAAATACAACTTGTCAAATTCATCCTAGATCAAATATAGTTTAATCAAGGAAGTTCAGATCAAGCTTTTGACTCTCTTTATCTTTTCTTTGTTGTAATCACAACCAACTTCTCCACGTGTCTCTCTTCACTAAATTCAACACTTCAATTTTTATTTCTAGTTTTTCCACTCCATTTTCATTCAACTAATTCACCACAAATTCATGGTACCCTTAGATATCAAATTTTACTCAATTTCTCAAAATCATCAAAATCCAAATATCAGTTATTCATCTTCCTCACGTTCTGCATTTCACCATTCTCTACATTTCATCCTATTTGTACATTCTCTATTTTTCCTTCTCAACTTTTATTTTAAACAATTTTTTCTCATCTCTAGACATCATCATACAACTATTATCCACTCTAATCTTATTCTTGTTCATATTTATTAACTCTCAAAATATTCGCGTATATGCATATATATATATATGCATAGTAAAAACAGAGTCCTCATTTCTGTTTTCTTCAAAAAGTTTCTACACGTAGTTATATATGTTTTCTAAGATCTTTCAACATCAAAAATCATTTTAAACAATTTTTTTTCTCATCTCTATACATCATCATACAACTATTCTCCACTCTAATTTTATTCTTGTTCATCTTTAATAACTCTCAAAATATTCGTGTATATGCACATATATATATGCATAGTGAAAACAGAGTCCTCATTTCTGTTTTCTTCAAAAAGTTTCTACACCTAGTTATACATGTTTTCTAAGATCTTTCAACATCAAAAATAATTTTATCATCATCTCATAACATTTTTATCATCAAGTCTGAAAAATCAACACATGTTGTATACTCTGATTTTTCACTCACGTTTTCAGCACATGTACATTTTCATTTTATAACTTCAACGTATAACTAACATGATGCATGCTTCATCTTATGTAATAATGAAAAACTATAAAAATGCTTACTTATCTAAAGCTCCAAAACCTTCGAGATCACGTAAACCATAACTTTCCCATAATACCCTATCATCAACAGTCAAGAGTTGTAGGATTAGGTATTTCAGTTATAGTGAAGAAGATAACAAAAAGAGATGGTGAGTAAAAAGTGAGCGCAAACTTTCTTTGTGAGGGTGAGAGATCTTTCTAAAAGAATGAAACTTCCACAGGATGAAGGAAAATCTCGAAGAAGATATTTTTAAGACAGGAACAAACAGTAGATGGATCTTTTAAGAGAACGAGTGCTTAAGAATTGGACACTTGTCCATTTCTTTAAGACCTTGGCTAGTTCCTAACTAACTAGTTCCCAAACTTTCATCCTTTCATTACAATTATCTATAATTTGCCTCTAATTTTCGCAACCATTATCTCAAAATTCTAAAGTTGACTCCCAAATTTTTCTTCAATATCATTACACTCATAATATTTTCCATACATCAATTTACTTGCCAAGTGGCACTTTTCCTAGTCCAATAATAATTAAAATTTTCTGGAATTATTCCTATTACAATAATATCCCACAATTTTTGGACATTATTCTAATAATTTACCAAAATTTAAAATTTAAAAATTACACTTACCAATTAAATTTCCAATACAATAGATTCACAGTTCTCAACAATATCACATTACAATTCAATTATAACCGGAATGTCAATGAGTACATGTACAGTCATTTTCATATACAACGATTCAATATTTATGTGCATGAACATATCATATAATGCATAAGCATAAAACACATTTCTAATCTCTAAGTGAATCTCTCACATTTACTGTTTTATCCTTAACATGAGTAATGAAATATTAAGTAGTATTTCATTTTTTAGATATATCAACCTATATGTGAGCATAGTAATCTTACAATTCTAATCTACTTCTTGTATCTTTCTTTTTCCCTCTTTCTTTTTTATAGGATGGTGATGGTTGGAAGTGGAGAAGAAAGTATTTTGTGAAAGATTTTGGAGTGCCTATACATATTATTTTCGTTTAATATTTAGATTAATTCATTTATATTCCATATAGAATACAGGATGATATTGTAGATGAATGTTTTAGCTAGTGATTTTTGATTTTGTATTTTGAATATGTTAAAAGATTGAATTTTACAAGTCCTTAATTATGGATTATATATCATATATAAATACATTGTTTTTCATTTACGTGTAGACAATTAAGATGGACATTAATATCTATATTTTGCTTTTAATGCATATATATGGATGTTGCCTATATAATAACAAGAGTTTGCTTACATAATAACTATTTAATATTGTTGCTATAGTTTGAAAATAAAATGTTCCCTTAGTTAAAACTTAAAGAATATTTTTTATTTTGTTGCTTAATTAAAAAATTTTGTTACCTTATACCTATAACTGCATGACTCTATTGAACGGTTGGAATTCTATTGCCTTAATAAAAAGACAATAATAATTGTACTTATAATTGCATTTTTATCTATTACTGAAGTTCTTTTTACTGCAGCAAGACTTTTTCTTTTTTGTTTTGTTTTTGTTTGGCAATATATGGATGCTTGGTTCATCAATGTAGTAACCACTGATTCTGAGCTACATTGACAAGAAACTGCCCCCTGTGATGTGAGGCTTGGACAAAGAACAACGAGTTCATTGCCTTACATTTGTTTATGGGATGAAATAAATAGGATTTGGTAATTTGAAAGACCTTTCTGCCACTGCAAAACCTAACAAGTCACTCCACTGATCTCCAGAGTTACCGTGAATCCTATAGCCTTCTTCTACCAACTCTGATCTCTTCTTAGATTTGAACACTCTTGCTGATTCGCCCTCATCGGAAATACCCCTGTAGAGTTGGATTAAAACCATAGGTTAATGGTATGTTAATTTGCGCATGTAATGTTAATGACCGCATCATACCTCAGAATTAGCCTTTCCCAATCGCTGTATCCAGCGGAAACAAGATTCTTCACCGTCGCACTTCTTTGATACTCACTCCTCCCAGTTAACAAAAACACTTTGAAACCCATTTGCTTCACCTTCTTGTAAAGCTTCAAACTTGCGGGCAATGCTGGTGCCTGCCCTAATTCCACCCACTTGTTGAAAGAAAACTCGTCGAAATTTTCTGATCTATGTCCACAAACATACTAATTTTGGTCAGAGTTTATACACATTAGCAACGAAATGTTTCCGCGTGTCAAATAACAAGAAATTCCTTTGTCTGAAGGATGGCTCACTACACACAAATTAACTTACAGATGAACAGCACCCACTCGATCGAAAACGTATCACACAATCCAACGGCTAGAGTTGCGTTACTCACCCGTATCCATGGAGTTGATAGTATGGTAAATTGGAGACCAAGGTCTCGTCGATATCGAAGACCCAAGCATCCTTACCATTATCACCAATCTCGATGCTCTGAGCGAAGGCCAGCGAGTCCGAAGCAGCAATCTCCGAATCCGAGAGGTACTTACCACCGGTCATGTACTCCTCCACATAGCTCCAGCACCTCGATGGAACTGACCTCCAGTGACCGGCGTTGTTGGTCTCCACAGATAACCTCCAGCTCCCGCAAAAGAGATCGTCGTCGTTGCGGTAGCTGGGGAATCGGAGGACCGATTGCGATACGGCCTCGTAAATGAGGCAAAAGAGGAGGAGTGAGAGAAGAAGGGATTGGAAAGCAGCCATTGGAGAGAAGAAGGGGTTTCTTTCTATGGTTTTGGCCTCTCTGTCACTGGTCCATGCGAGAGAGAGGCTTGTAGGGAGATCGCTCGATGATGGCGATCGATGAAGAGACAGACAGGTATAGTTTTGGTTAGAAAGAGGCCTTTTTATTAGATTACGGTATCGTGGAAATAGCAATTCGCATCGTTTCTCGGTGTTCAACCAACTGACGTTTTCCTTTTTCAAGCTCAGCCTTTCTAGTTAGTGTTAATTAGCTTTTGTTATTACCAAGTCCACGTACTTCTTGTCACGAAAACAGTAGGCCAAAATAGTAAATGGTTTGTTATGATCTTATGCAAGCCATCATATATGCATTTAGGTATCAAAACATAGTTGTAGTATGTTAAGAGTTTAGTTACTTCCATCCCTATCCCTTCCTTCCTTCCTGTAAATAGAAATATGCTTCTTCTTCTTCAGTTTCATAACAACCCCTATTCATTTGTTTATGCGTCCAGTTCTAGTTTTTCTAGGAACTCCTCTAAGGGGAATCCATTCTTTCTTAGCTATATCATACTAACTAATTTGCTAGTTTCTGTATTAAAACACCAAGTTCTTTGTTTTATATCAAATTATTATGGTTCTCCCGTGGGATATCTTTCCTTTTATACATATATATTCACTTTTAATGTCTAGAATTGATTGGACAACATCGAGTCGAGTGTTTTAAACCTATTTTCAGTTTTGAATTTTACATCCATGCACCTTTTACTCTTTTTGTCTGGATAAGAGGCAGATTGCCTCGAGCTTGTTTCATTTAAGGCCTAACCTTTGTGTTATATAATTATAAGCATGTTTCCAGCGAGTTTGAAGAGGATTCGTGAGTTATTTCCTGTAGAGTAAAAATCGTCTCTCTTCTTTTTGGGCTATGTTTGGTTGAATGTAAAGTTTTAACATAATGGAATGGAATAGAATAATTTATAATAGAATAGAATGTAAATTGATGTAATATTAGAAAATTGTTGTTGGAAAGAATTGAATGATTCATAATGTAATATAGTGAAATATCGTTTGAATTAAGGGTTATAATGTAATATAGTGTATCATTTTACATTACATCCTAAATCCTCCAAATTGAAAGTTTTCCATTTTTACTGTTTAGGATGAAATGTGATATAATATGAAACTTTCCTATTCCATCTCATTTCATTATAAAATCTTCCTTAAAGGATGGAATAATATTACATTCCATTCTATTTTATTATAAAACCTCCGACTAGTTTTACTATAAATTATTAAAAATGCATTACTTCTATAAAAGTTTAAATGATTATATCATATTTTATTTTATTACAATTTTTAAAACATATTATTATGTAATGGATTGTTATATATACCTGACAATATTT
Source organism: Erythroxylum shatona (assembly GCA_027568895.1). NCBI lineage: Eukaryota > Viridiplantae > Streptophyta > Magnoliopsida > Malpighiales > Erythroxylaceae > Erythroxylum > Erythroxylum shatona. The sequence continues at coordinate 11,443,003 of JAOSBK010000205.1, read as the reverse complement.
CCATAAATATTCCTTGATTTGTATAATAGTTAATTACATAATAAATTGAATTAAAATAATTTAATAAATATTTAGCATAAAGTTTTTTTATAATTTTTAATAAATTCAAAAAAATAAGATAATTTTTAAAATAAGAAAAATCAATCTTTAATTTTGTTCAATAATACTCATTTGGATCGAGTATGTACAGACCAATTAATCTAGCTGCAGTCGTGAAGGCCGTGGTTTGCTGTGGAATCTGCTGTACCCCCAGCATTACAAGAATAGTCTTGGCAATCCAATCTATACTTGGTTAGAAACAAACAAGCTTGGTGCGTTGAACCAATATTAACCTTTCAGAGCCCAAGGACAAAACTCGAAAATTGGAATGCTAGCTTGAGGATCATATCATTTCGGTTCAAGCACAGTTTCCAGGGTAGACCTGAGAATGAAGCCGCCTATAGAAAGACGAGAGTGTAACGATGTTTGCGTATAATTTGTACAGCCTACAAAGTTCTACATGGTGATGACCGCAATGTAAAGGAAGCGGTGCAAACTGCATGTATTTTTTTTTAAGGATTCAATGTCATTATTATTTTGGTAGTTTTACATTAATTTAGTTATTTTTATATATATTATAAATTATTTATTAATATGTATAATTTCATAAATATTTTAGGAAAAATAATTACGAAAATTATTAAAATAATGACTTCTTTTTCTTTTTCTTTTTTTTTCTTTACGAAAGAAAAATTATTGGAAGGGTTACTTTTCACTGACCTGATAATTAACCAAGCATCGTCCATAGTATCAACATGTAAACTATTGGCGCCACACTTCTTCGACATGGAGTCACCGTACCCTTCCCACTGAGATACAGTTTCAACATTACGTTCAAACTCTCTTGGTGGTTTTGGGCTCTTAGTGCGAGTCGCAGGAAGATACTGTTTCTTATATATTATCTCCGTAAACAACAACGAATATACGACGAGAATAACAGTAACAATTTAATAAAAGTTCTGCTAATACATAAAATCTAGGAAGATTTAAAAGTACATAACCTTATGTTTAATTGGCAAAAAGACTATTTCCGATAATACCTGGAAAGAAAGATAAAAGATAAAAGATGAAAAGATAAAAAGAAATATTTTTTTTATAAATATTTGTAGAAAAAAATCAAAGCTACAATAAAAAGATGTAAAAAATACATATAATATATACAACAGAGAATATAAAATATAAAATAAAGAATAATAATAAAAATGCATGTTAAAATAATAACAAAATAATAATAAAATACATAAAAAATAAAACATACTAGTAATGATAACAATAACAATATAATTAAATACTTACAAATCAAAATAAAAGTAAAATAAAATAAACAAAATATAAGATAAATAAAAATAAAAATGAATAATAATAATAATAATAATAATAATAATAATAATAATAAAAATGAATAATAATAATAATAATAATAATAATAATAATAATAATAATAATAATAATAATAATAATAATAATAATAATAATAATACTGAAAGTAATAATAATACGATTGATGTTGATGACAATGATAAATAAAATAAAATAAAATGCACAAATATAAGTATAAAAATAAGTAATAAAATAAATATTGCAATAAATATAAAACAAAGTAAATTATAGTTTCATATTGAGGGCTAAGTCTTCTGTAAGGTCTAGTAGAGTCGCATGCTTCCTAATTACCTCCCTTAGTTTTTCTTCTTATAGTCTATAAGTATAATCTTCTCACTAAAGGATCAGGATGTCTTCTCTTAACATTTTTGAACCACCCAAGTCCTCTCTCTCTTAATATTCCATCGATATCAGGCACACTTAATTTGTCTCTTGTCATTATATTCATAACTTTATCTCTTTTTGCAAGGTTATAAATCCAATAAAGCATCATCATCTTTACTACCATTAACTTATGACTATGCACTTATTTAATGAGCTAACACTTTTTAATATAGAGTATGGCTAGCATAATAGCTAAATGATAAAATTTATCTTTAAACTTGAATGATATCTTCTTATTATATAAAATTCTTGATGTACTTCTCTATTTAGGTCACCCTGATGTAACAGGGTGAATTATGCTTCATCGATCCCTCCATTGCTTTTAATGACATATCCTAGATATTTAAAACACTTTTTATGTGACATAGCTTCTGAACCAATCTTTACTTCCACTTCATAAGCCACTTTATGGATTGAAAAAGTTACTCTAAGTACTTGTTCTTAGTAATACTCAATTTAAAGTCTTTCAATTCTAGCTATCTTTCTAAAGTTCTGGCTTGACATTGATACCTTCTTTTGTCTCATTTACTAACACAATGTCATCAGCAAACAACATATGCTATGGCACCTCCTTTTAGATATTTTTGGTGAACGCATTCATTACTACTGCAAACATAAAAAGGCTCAACGAGAAGCCTTAGTATAACCTGATATTGATAGAGAAATGCTTTGTATCTAATTTTCTTATCATTCTTAATCTAGTTTTAAAAGTCACAAAAGGTCAGGAAACATCGTAAAATGACTTTGACGGCAGTTTAAAAAACGTCACAAAAAATGTCGCTGAAGGTGGTACAAGGAAAATGTTTCCGCGACGCTTTACGGAAGATGTTGGGCCCCGATTCACATTAAGCATGTTTTAAATTATTTTTGAGTTTTAGTTTGCCTAATTTCCTATTTAGTAATTAATTTGGGATTTTTAGTGCTTAGTTTATAGAAATTAATTGAAGGGATTTAGTTAAAATTAGAATTTTGATAAGTTGTTAGAATTTAAAAGAATAAGATGGTGTAAGGGCATTTTAGGAAGTTTACTTATGTTTTTATAGTTAAAGGTCAAGAAGGAGGGCTTAATTGGTCTTTTAGCTTAATTACAATAAGAAGAAAGGAAGCAAATAGTGTGGTGGCCGTATGAAATGAAGAGAGCCACGCAAATTTGCAAGGAGAGGAAGAAAGTTAGTAAAACTACGTAGTTTTGATATAGGTTATAAGTTAGAAATAATGTTCCTTAAGTATTTTAAGAGAGAAACCTACGAAACTCAAAGAGAAAGAAAAGAAAGGGGTGACCTTCGGCCAAGAGAAGAAGAAGAAGAAGAAGAAGAAGAGGAAAAAGCTAGGGCTTTGTTGATTTCTTGCTTAAGAAAAGAGATTTAAGAAGTTCTTTAAGAAGGATAAGGGTAGAAGAAGGTTTAATCCTCCATTAAAAGCAAAATCAAAAGGTAAGAGAAATTCGAAAATTGTTGGTTTTATAGATGGTTTTTGGTTTTAATAGCTTAGGAAAGGCATGGGTAAGGTTATGTAGGTTTTAATTCTTGTTTTCCTTTCCTTAGAATTTCCAATTTTAGTATCCTATGTTAAATTGGGATTATTGTGTTTGATGAAGGTGAAGTGAGGCAATTAGAGGAAGAGGCAAGGCCAATTGACCAATCTCAAAGCTAAGGAATTAAGGTGGGTGATTTCTTAATAATTGAGTTATAGGCTTGATG
>JAOSBK010000205.1:11421153-11439400 GCA_027568895.1 Erythroxylum shatona | reverse complement strand
CATTCACGGAAATATTAGGTCTAGAATATAACCTTGACAAGAGCTCTATTTACTTATCTTGCAATTAAAAATTCTGACACATGAAACTAGAAGCTTGAAGTTGGAATCACTTCATTCAAGTACCTAGGTGTTCATATCTCCTTAATTAAAATCTTTACTAAGGGTTGCAAACCTATAATAAGTTATATCGAGAGAAGAATCAGTTTTTGAAGTAACAACTGGCTTTCCTATGGAGATATAATTTAGCTATCAATTACCGTACTTAACAACTTAAGCACCTACTGGTTATCCCATATGTTTTACATGAGTTGCTCAAACAATCTCAATCACATTAAGAAAACTACTGAACGACTTTCGTAGAACACTTTAAAGGCAGAATGTTTAATGACTAACTCCACTATGCAAATCCAAATTAACTACTGTAACACAATGCAAATCCAAATGCACCACATATAATCAAAACAAACGCAATAACACTCTCAAAACCAGATTAAATCGTCAAACATAACTTACCTCCACCAAAACACAGAAGCACTCCAAGAAGACAAAACAATGGTAGACAATAGCACTCCGACAACCCACGCAAACTTCAGCAATGAGAACACAAATCAACGATCAAAGGTGGCTCGAGAGAGAGGGAAAACACAACAGCAGCAGGTGAGATTGACGAAAAATGACTTACCTCGACATTTTTTTGTTGACACCGAAGTTGAGACGATGTCGCTTTCTTGGGATGGAGGGGAGACAACGTTGGTTGGAGGGGGGAAGATAATCAGGTAGGTTTTAACAAAACCAAAATGACATCGTTTGGTTTAAAAACCAAACAACGTTGTTTTCCACTGAACCAGAACAACTTAACTTACCCTTACGCGACATCGTTTTTTTAAGGGGGGTGACGTCGGTTAGGGAGGAGGGGCTCAGTAGTTAAAACCAAAACAACATCGTTTGGCCTTTAAACTAAACAATGTCGTTTTGCTCTTGGAGGAACTCAAAACAATTGGTCAGCCTTCCGTGACGTTTTCTCTATAAAAACGTTAAGGCTTCTTTTTTGTGACATTTTCCTACTAAAACGTCACAAAACGTCTGACAAATCTGCGACGTTATTATAAAACATCATGGAAAATGAGAAGTTTTCATGATGTTTTTAAAAACGTCATGAAAACTCTAACTAATTCGTGACGTTTTTTCAACAAAAAACGTTGTGAATTCCATTGAATTGTTGTAGTGAATGCTCTGTGTCTTCTCCTACCATCCTTAATCTAGTTTTTGCACCTTCTTTCATATCCTTAATAACTCGTACGTAAGTCATAAGAACTCCCTTAACTTTTAGACACTTCCATATGATTTCTTTAGGTACCCTTTCATAAGCTTTCTTTAAGTCAATAAAAACTATATGTAGGTTATGTTATCTTTCCCTATAATATCCATTAATATTCTAATGAGACGCATAACTTCTATCGTAGACCTTCTTGGTATAAAACCAAACTAGTTATCTAAGAAAGATGCACTCTTTCTTACTCTTTTCTCAATCACCTTCTCCTATAACATCATGGTACGACTAAGTAGTTTGATGTTTGTATAGTTGTCACAGCTTTGGATGTATCCTTTATTAATCTCCCTCATCTGGCATTTTGGTCAACTTGAGGATTACATCAAAAAGATTTATTAGTTAAGTAAAACCCTATTCATTTAGGCTTTTTCACATCTTTATGGGTATGTCATCAGGCCCTACTAGCATTTTACTCTTCATCTGCCTCAAAGATTTTTTAATTTCCTCCCTTATGATATGTCGGTAATAAGTAAAGTTTTGATACCTCTCAAATTTGTTAAGATCATATAAAGAAATATTGTCATCTATGCCTTCATTAAAAAGGTTATACAAATATTTCTGTCATCTTCTCTTAATATCATTTCTAGTAAGCACCTGCCCTATTTTATCTTTTATATAACGAACCTGATCCAAGTCTCTCACTTTTTGATTCTTAGCTCTCACTAGCTTAAATATATAATTTTTCCCATATTATTTTCCAATTGTTGGTATAATTTCTTGTAAGTTTTGTGTCTAGCTTATGATACTATCTTATTCACCTTTTTCTTTACTACTTTGTAACTTTCTCTATTAACAACCCTCCCTACCTCTGTGGTGTTGTCCGCTATAACTTTATAAGCAATCTATTTTATCTTAACATGATCTTTTATAGCTTCACTCCACCAGCAGGACTCCATCTTACTACCCCAAACCCTTTAGAAACACCCAAGAACTCTTTAGTTACATGCCTTAAACGAGTTGCTACTCTCTCTGATATTTAGTTAGCATCTCCTTATAATTTTTATTCTTCTCTATATGTTACTCTATCCTTAAGTTGTTCTATCACATTCCCTTTCTGATTCCACCATCTGACTCTAGTACACCTTTGAGGACTTCTCTTCTTTCTCTTACCTTTAATTATAAGATCCATAACCAACAATCAATGATGAGTTGACAAGCAAGTGCTAGGTATCACCTTACAATCCTTGCAACTTGGCTGATCGCTCCGCTTTACGAGAAAATAGTCAATTTGAGTCTTTGCAATTATGCTCTTAAAAGTTACTAGGTACCCTTCGTTTTCCTTAAAAATAAGTTAGCTACCACTAACTTAAACGCTGCTATAAAGTCGAACAAAGTAGTCCCACTAGCATTTTTATCTATGCACCTGAAACTCCCATAAGCCTATAAATATCTGTCTAAGATTGCCCCTGTATATCCACTGAAGTATCCTCCTCAAAATAACTTTCACGTGAAAGGAAATTTGCTAAATCACCCCTTCTATCTCTTTCTAGAATTTGAACTTAAGTTGTTTGTCTAATCCTACTTGGAGTGCATAAGCACACACCATATTGAAAACAACACTTTTCACCATAATCTTTATGGGTAAAATCATATCATTAGCTCTCTTTACCCCTACAACATGATGTCTAAGTTTTTTGATAACTAAGATACCTACCCCATGGAACCCCCTGAATACCAAAATTTTAACCTATTGATCTCTTTCACTTTAGCTTATATCTACTTTGTCTCATAGATGCACGCTATATGAATCTTATATTTGTCTAAAATCTTCACCAATTCTAATGACTTCCCTACATGAGTCCCGATGTTTCAAGAATCTATCTGCAATCTGTCAACATCTTCTCTTCTCCTAAACCCAAAACTCACCGAAAGGCTAGCCCTTTGTTGTATCATCAAACTTCAATGCAACTGCTCACCGAAAGGCTAGCCCTTTGTTGTATCATCAAACTTCAATGCAACTGCTCTTACCTAATACCCAACACTAGCTATAAAAGACAAGCGTCATAAGTTCCTAGACAACTATAAGATTACTCGATTATCCAAATAATACAAAAGTGATTAAAATACTGCAAAATATTATATTATTAAGGCAAATCTCTAGGTAAGCAACATAAAATTCAATGAGAATTCTATAGTAAACTTGGTATCAAATTTAGTTATGGTACGGTACGATACGATATCAATAACGTTCAATATCGAGTACCACTTTAGATAAAAAATTTTAAAAATTTTCAAACTAGTCTCTAAATTTTATAAAATTGCAAAATAGTCTTTCATTATATCATGTTGTATAATTTTTTTACTTTGTTTCAATCCTATCTCAAAAAATTATAATAATATAAATTTGATGTAATAAATTTTTTAATTTTTATTAATATTATTTCACATATTTCTCATAAATTAGATGAAAAAGATTGTTTAAGTCTCATATAAATATAAAATTAAGAAAAATACAAAGTAAAAATATGCATTTATAATAAGTGAATTTAATTTTAAATGTTATCTTTATATATTTCAAAAATTCTAATATTTTCACATGTATACACTTAAAAATATATAGAAAATAAATAGGAAATATATAAATCTAAAAATATTTATTAAAAATATTTAAATTATTTTAAACTAATATATTTAGTTATATAATTTATAACCATTTTGTACAAGTCTAATTACATACAAAATTATTTAATATTTTTTGTTTCTTTACTATTTATTAAATAAAGTGTAGACAATTTTATCTTATTCCTTTTTTGGGTAATTATTATTTTATATAAGAAAATTTGAACTTTAGTCAATTTACTGTTGAGTTTTTTTTAAATTAAATTATTGGTACCAAATTTCGATATGATACTGTTTTGCTTGGTACCAATTTTTGGCTAATAGAACAGGCACTTTCGTAGGATATGGTATTCAAATATGTGACAAGAACGGGATCACTTGTAACATTAAGACAGAAAGTGCAAAAGCATCATTAAAAAAAAGGCAAATATTTCAAGTTTTAAAAGAACCACTAGCTTTTTTCTTTCCACTGTACACTTTTTCATCACTATTGTACTCACAAAGATTTCTCTACTATTTATGTCTTAAGCAAAGTACAAACCCAGCAAAACAATCAAAGTCAACTACAAAAATCAACCACCTCCAAAAGCCGATTAACCAGGCTTGCTCCCAGAAGGAGGAAAAAAGCAAAATCATTAAGAAAGCAAAAAAGGCATTGCTCAAACCAACAGTTATTGAGTCCGTCAATGAGCTAGAACTTATTGGTTGTCATGGCAATGGCAGGATATGAGAAATGGAAACGGGCAGGTCCTAAGCAAACTTGTCTTCTGCGTCATGGCAAAGTTCCTTTCTGAGTTTGGTGGAGAAGAGCTTGCAAGCATCCACACTAAGATCAATGGCAGCTGAAAGCGCCACAAAAAGGGCTGCATCAGCCATGCAAGTTACATGCTGTATCCCTATTTGCACCACTGGTTTGCTTACTTTGCCTTCACCTTCCACCGTTGAACACATTACAAAACCCTTAACCGGTGATAGCGAACTCAACGCAGAATCCCTCATAATCCTACTATCAATGCAGAACTTTCCACCTTTCCTGGAACTCATTGTGCCTTCAGCAATGGGGATTCCGGTGTTGGGTCCATTGTTCATGACGAGCTCGAATTTGTAGCCCAAGCTATCAATAGGGCCTCTCTCTCGCCATGCCTCCAGGCGACCCCATGGTTTCCAGCTGCTGACAGAGAATCCATGAGGCCGGAGGATTAGCCACGAACCAGGGTTGGATCGGGACACGCGATCTGATCCTGGTGAAGGGACAAATGGGGTGACCATGGAAGCAGCTGCAACAGGAGAGCCAGAGAGATCGTATATCATGATCATCCATCCCTTACGTTCCCTTACTGCTCTTTCTTTATCACCGGAAAAAGTTCTCGTCCACCCTCTGTTTTGCTTTCTTTTGAAATCCGATGGGAGGGACCTGATTGACAGTGGAAACTGAAAGGTAAAAAGCAGGTAACATGGAATAGTCAAACAGGAATATTGACAATGAGCTTAAGTAGGCTAAGATTCCGAGCAAATATGTGATTGTGCACATGAGAGGTTATGCGTAGAACAGAGCTCTTTGACCCAACTAGTAACGAAACCACCATGTAATAATACATTATGATGGTTAAACAAATAATCATTATCGTGTTCAATATGGCAATCTCTGTGAAACATGTGCAACATAATTATTTGACGCCCTAATTAATTCACCCCCTAAGAATAAACTTGCAAAGAGTATTGTCATCAAAAGACAGATAAAAGTCGAATTTCCCCTAGTCTCCCGGTAAGGTAAGAGAGAAGCTGTGGATAATTGAGGGTCAATGTCAATAAAAATTGAAAATGGCAACAGGGTCAGTAGGAAATCAGGAACGTGATAGTTGGTAGCAACTCCCACACCTATCAAAGTAATCGACACTCCACATGGCTACAGTTATAATTGTCAAGATAGCACAATTATTGAGTGGGAAAGAACCCACTAATCAGTTAATTTAACCATCTAATCATCATTAACCACATATTGAATAAGAAAACTGAACCAAGGAATATAATTAAAATTCCCACTAAAATTAGTAAATTACCCAAGGTTGAAAATGTAAAAAAAGGGTGAAACTTTTTACCGAGTTCTTAAGTTCCTTTCCGCCGTAAACTTGCAACTGAAAACAGGCTGGCGTATATTCCCTTGAGTCTGGAAGACCACTGGGCTACACTCCGGTTCACCACCGAACTGGAAGACGAATCGTGGGTCCTGTTCAGAACGCACCAAAACGTGGAGCCGAGCCGCCGGCTTATCCTGTTGACCCCCAAGCTTCAACCATCCATTTTGAAACACAAGCGACCCCGCCTCGGCATTCTCCAAACTAACGTTGACCCGAAGCCGACCGAGCAGCTTACCCCTGCTCACTCCACAAGTACTTCCCATCCTGCCGGTGTACACAGAAATATGAAGCGTGATGGACTTGCCGGAGAGACGACAGAGGGCTGTGGCGTCGAGGTGGAAGCCGGCAACGGAAGTTGCAGATTCAGGAGCAGAATCGCCATTGTTGGAACACAGAGGCAAAAGTGCAGTTTGAGAAGGAAAGCCTTTGATACGTAATTTGCAGAAACATGGAGTAGCCGAGGGGTGCACGCCGGAGCCGGCGGGTCTGGTGGCCAACGGCAGTTTCAGAGCAAGTGATTCAACGGTTAAGCAAAAGAACGGGCAAGGATCCATATGCCAACTGAGTTTCTGTAGAAGAAGAGAAGAAAGTTTGGTTTCACTTTTTTATTGATGCTGTATTTGGTTCAGTGAGTAGATCCAAGGATTGGGCTGGAAATGTGCGTCGCATAGAGAGACAGAGAGGTTGGGGAACATGTATGCTTGAACCAAAACCAACTAGTTTTAAACGTATCATGAATCGATCGGCCACTCTCTACATCTGTCATAAGCTGTTTCTGTGTGGAAATTAATAAAAATAACTGTGCCAATAACAAGACCAAAAGAGAACGATAACTGACATGCACGAGTTCTCGTAATTGTTATGTAATCTGAAGTTTTGTTTTGAGCTTATCTCGGCAAATTGTTGTAGCTAAGTTACGCATCACTGTAATACTAAAATTGATGTATAAATAATTATTAATGTAATGTCATGCTTTTAAATTGCGACGATAAATTGACGATAGAACGGAAAGGAGGAATGGGATAGGGTATTGGAAATGGAGGGAATAGGAGGAGGAACCCATACAGCTGTACCGCCTTGTCATTAGCTGATCCAAGTTTTCTAAACTCTAAATGCATTTAAAAAAAAAAAAAAACTTGAGTTGAAGGTAATAAGAAATATCGACGTGGCAACAGTTCTAGATGGCCGTTTCTGTGACGCCGTCATGCAACTCGTCCTCTTTTTTTCACTCAAAATTAACGCATTTTGGATGCTTAAGGAATATTATTAGAATAATATGCAAATGACATTCTAATTCTAAGTAACAAAAACTGTTGCCGTTGTCTCCAAGTAGGATTAAAAATCACAATTTGATTTTTACTGACTTAAGAGGAGGAAATTATTAAAAAAAGAATTATTATTATATCCGACTTGAAATTATGATAACGACTAACATTAAAGTTAAAACATTGGCAGCTTAAATAATTTTTTTGAAATTGGACTTCCGACACATTAGACTTGATGAATCGCGTTCAATATAAATGGTACAACCAACCACAAAAGCGGCACATTGAATGATTGTGTCTCCCTTTTATTTTTGCTCATGTTAAACATCGACTAATAATTTGTTAGAGATGGTCACAAGATAAGTCACTTTTTTCTTGTTCTTTTAAGATGGATGGTTAAGGAATGATAATAAGAATAAGAATAAATATATTGAAAAATGATAATAGATATGATTATTATAATTATGATAATTAGTTAAGAGGAATAAATGATTACTATTATCAGTTAGTTTGTAAAAAATATTAAGAAATAAAATGTATTATATTTTAATTTATTTATTTATTATATTTTAATTAATTATATTATATCATATTATAATTAATTATATTTTAATTAATTATATTGTAACTAACTAATTAATTATTTTTAATTAGTTATAATGTAACTAATTAATTATTATTATTATTTTAATTAAGTATATTGTAATTAATTATATTTTAAATTATAATTAATTAATGAATTATATTTTAATTACAATATTTTAATTAATGAATGAATTATATTTTAATCAATTATAATGTAATTAGTTAATAATAATATTTTAATTAATTATATTGTAATTAATTATAATATTTTAATTAATGAATGAATATATTTTAATCAATTAATTAATATTTAAAATTTTTTTAAAAAGAGTCACTACTAAGGAATTAGTTTCATTCCTCTACTAAATGGAGGGTATGGAGGATTTTCCAAAAGTGAGACATTAAACTATTACCCTTATAATGATAATCAATAACCAACCACTTATTTTTTATTCTTTACCTATTAGCACCCTCTCAAACTCATTAACCAAGCACCCCTAAGTCTTATATTCTCAATCCAAGTCGAACTTTTACACTTTGAGGAGCAGGAGAACAAGAAGATTCAACAAGAATTCTCCCATTGATGTAGACTTCCTTGTACTTGATCTGCGACAGGGAGTGCAGGACTCATGTTTGTTGGCATAACCATCTCCTATTCAAACCATCATGTTTGCTTTGTTCCCACGATACCAAAACTCGTTCATGCTCTAAGACAAGGCATATTGTAGTTATCGTTTCAAAACTTGGACCAACTCTATTTTTTTTCTTTGGTTTGTGTCCCATATTAAAAGGGTAAGGGGCTTTAATCTAATTTATATACTATATTGTTTTGTGAGACTTTGAATCAAGTCTCTTGAAAAGGGTATGGTTAACACGTGCGTGCGCATGCCTGCATTGCCTGGCCCTATTGGGTTGCGGCACAGCATCGTATGTGTGTCATAAAATTTTTGTAACATTCATCACCTTGTTACCGTAATTATGGCCAACATTCATTAGACTTGGCAATTTTGGGCCGGCTTGGCCCGATATTGGCCCGGCCAAAATAGTTTGGCCCGAATGGACCACGAGTTGAGGTCGAACCAAGCATATGCTGAGCTAGGTTGGCCCGTGGCCTAACTAGAATAACAAAAAAGACATCATTTTTAAAATTTTTTTTATAAAAAAGGATGGGTCGGGTCGGCTTGCGAGCCATCTAATCCATTGTCATCTCTAATGTTCAAAACATTGTTAACATTCCCCTTTACTTTAATGTGTCTTTATTATCATTGTCAATGTATAAATCTCTCCTCCTATGTATGTGAGGCATATATCTGCTCTCTTTTCTCTCTACTCCCCGTTATCTGCATCTTTTCATTCTCTCCATACAACGCTTCACAGACAGACCCTTTTACGCACATTCTTATTTGTTCTATTTTGCTTTGATTGTTTTTAATAATTCTAGGAGACAAATCCTTCTTTGCCCTTTAGAGTGCACCGAAGATGGTGAAGAAGACATTAACCCTAGGTTAGATCTCATTGTCCTAATACACCATAAAAGGGAAATTTTTGACTTAGGGTTGTAGTTTCACAATGCATTGAATTAAGATAAGTTGTTCCAATTTATTTTTATATAGTGCTATTTTGTTATTTCACTTATAATATAAGTCAAAAATTGTTACGTTTTTGCTATTGTGTGTTAATTTTGGTATAAGTCAAAATACTATGTTGCTGTATGTTTATTTCGACATACGTTGGAATATTGTTCTATTCCTACTACTGCATTAGTTGGAATACCATTCATTCTTACTACTGTTTTTGGATTCATTATGTCGTCTGCGAATGAGACGAATGTAGGTTCTACCCTTACTGTTCCCCATGTAAGTTCTACCCTTGCCACCATAGCCTAGAGAATTATACCTGACCTAACTATATTATATTCTCTAGATAGGAGAAATTTTAAACTATGGTTTAAAAAAATTATGTTTTACTTTTAACAATACGAAATTGATTATATACTATTTCAATATATTACTAGTGACAATACTGATCCTAAGACAACTGAGGATAATCGTATCATTAGGGGAGTGTTGCTCAACCATATGATAAACATATTATCTGACATCTATTATAAGTACAAAACTTCCAAGGAAATTTCAGATGCCTTAGAAGTTAAAAATGAGACTAATGATGTCGGTACAAAGAAATATACAGTTGATAGGTAGTTAAAGTTTACTGTTGTTGATGATAAGCCCATTATGGATCGATTCATGAGTATGAAAACCTAATTACTGAAATCCTTACTGAGGGTATGAATATGTGTGAGTTGTTTTAAGCTAACACCCTTATTGAGAAACTGCTTACCTCATGGAATGAATATAAAAACTAGTTGAAGCATAAGAAGAAGGATATGAATCTATAGGAATTGATCGAGCATATAACGACTGAGGATGCCAACGGTACACAAGATAAAGCCAAATTACTCACCCTTGTTCATACCCTTAAGGATAATGTGATAGAACACAAAGATGTAAGTAACTTCAATAAGAATGGTTGACTAAACAAGTCCTTCAATAACAAGCATCGTTAGTTTAAGAACCAAAGGATTAATGGTGACTATTGATGGTGCCATAAGCTACACCATCTTGCTACTTTTTGCAAAGCTAGAACCAAACATGAGAAGAAGGATCAAGGACAGAAACCACAACAGTCTAAGAAAGGAAATTAGAAGGGTATCAAGGACAGAAACCACAACAGTCTAAGAAAGGAAATTAGAAGGGGTACCAACGGAGTCACCAGAAGAGCTTTGGTAAGCCTCAAGCTAATATGGTCGAAGCTGGTGATGATGCTAGGATATCATTACTGTTGTGGTGTCCAAAGTCAACCTTGTTGAAAACTTAGTCGATTGGATTGTTGATATAGGAGCCACATGCCACATCTGCACCAAAAAGGACTTGCTCAAGGAGTTAAATGATGTTGCTAATGGTGAATTCGTATACATGGGCAAGTCCAGTAGAGTTCCTGTCCAAGGAGTTGGGATGGTCACTCTCAAACTCACTCCTGGAATAGTTTTGGCTTTAGAAAATGTTTTATTTGTCCCTAATGTTCGTAAAAACTTGATTTCTAGAGCATTACTTAACAAGGATGGTGTTAAACGTACTTTTGATTCTGATAAGCTAGTTCTTATTAAAAATGAGAACTTTTTTCCTAAAGGATTTTGTAATGGGGGCTTATTTGTACTTAACATTGAAATAAATGCATCTACTAATGAAATGGAAAATTGTCAAATTTATGTTAAGGTTAAACACTCTAAGAAACCTTTTAAGTCTATAACCGAGAGAGAGTCACAATTGTTGAACTTAGTGCACATAGATTTGGGTGATTTTAAGAATTATGTGAGTAAAGGAGGCATGAGATATTATATTACTTTTGTGGATGACTGTTCTAGATTTACTAAGGTTTACTTATTGAAAAATAAAAGTGATGCGAAGGAAATGTTTATGAAATACAAAGTTGAGGTAAAAAACCAATTAGAAAGGAAAATTAAGAGATTAAGATCTGATCAAGGTGCTGAGTATAGTACTAATTTCCTTGCTCATTATAATGGAAAAGTTAGGAGTATTCATGAGTTTTAAGCACCTTATACACTTGAACAAAATGGAATAGCCAAGAGGAAAATCCAAACACTTAAGGATATACTGAATGCAATGTTGATTTCCTTAGTTTACCCGACTTTATGCAGGGGGAAGCTATTCTTTCATCTTGCTATATTCTAAACAGAGTCCCTCATAAGAAATTAGATCAAACTTCTTATGAAATTTGGAAAGGTTATCCACTTAATTTATGTTTTTTGAAAGTATGGGGGAGTTTTGTTAAGGTTGCTTTACATGAACATATGAGGAAGAAAATTGGGCCTAAGACCATTGATTCAATTTTTATGGGATATGTCTCTAATAGTGTTGCCTATAGATTTATGGTTAAGGAAGAGGGATCTAATACTTATAGACCAATTATGGAGTCAAGCAATGCAGTGTTCTTTGAGCATATATTTCCTATAAAAGTGAGTGTGCAAGTTCCTATAGAATTTATCCCTAGTTCTTTTACCAATGATGACATAGAGGAAGAAGAAATTATTGAACTAAAGAGAAGCAAAAGAGCTAGAGTACCCACTAGTTTTGGTTCTAACTTTATTACTTCTTTTATGGTGAAAAAACTTGAGGAGACATATGACATTTTTGTGGTGACTTATCTTATTGAGGAAGATCCAAAAACTTATCAGGAAGCAATGAGATCTGTGGATGCTACCTTTTGGAAGGAAGTCATAGATAATGAGTTAGAGTCAATCATGTAAATAAAACTTGGGTTTTAGCTGATCTACCATAAGGGCACAAGCCTTTGTAGTGTAAGTGAATTTTCAAAAAGAAATTGAGACCTGAAGGAATCATTGAGAGGTTTAAGGCTAGACTTATTATTAAAGGCTTTAAACAAAAGGAAGTAATGGACTTTTTTTATAATTACTCTCCTATTACTAAAGTTGCATATATAAGGATGTGGTTTGCTATTGCCTTGGTATTTAAGCTTCATGTGCACCAAATAAATGTTAAGACAATTTTCTTGAATGATGGTATTGATGAGGACATGTATATGGTCTAGCCCGAAGGGTTTAAAGTGCCTAGTCAGGAGAAAAAGGTGTTTAATTTGGTTAAGTCTTTGTATGGACTTAAACAAGCTCCCAAATAGTGGCACAAGAAATTTGAAAGCGAGATTTTCAAACATGGTTTCACCTCTTGTGATGTTGATTCTTGCATTTATGTGAAATCTGATGCTAATAGTTGTGTGATCATAACTCTTTATATGGATTATATGCTTATTTTTGGTACTAGCTTATCTGTCATTGATATTACTAAGAGTTTGTTGAAGTCTTCCTTTGATATCAAAGTTCTTAGACTATGGACTTTATTTTAGGAGTCAAAGTTGATAGGACTGATTTTAGTTTTAGGCTGAATCAAACTTATTATGTTAAGAAAATTTTCAAGAAGTTTGGTTACTATGATGTTGAACCAGTTAAGTCTCCGTATGATGCTAGTGTTGCTTTAAAGAAAAATCTTTGTGATAGTGTAAACTAAGCTGAGTATGCTAAAATTCTTGGTAATGTGATGTTCTTAATGAACTATTCTCATCTTAATATTACATACTGTGTGAGTAGACTTAGTAGGTATACTAATAATCCTAGTCAAAAACATTGGAATGCATTGATTCATTTGTTGAGATATTTGAGAGGTACTATGCATTATGAATTATCTTTTAATAGTCATCCTCCTATATTAGAGGGGTATTTTGATGCTAATTGAGTTATAGAGAGTGATGATATACACTGTACCAGTGGTTATATTTTTACCTTGGTAGCAAGACGAGAAGCTGAGTAGCTAAGGAATCTCTTAACAGATATCCCACTTTGGGAACAACCAATTCCTTCTATATTCCTTCATTATGACTTGCAGGCTTCCATTCATGTTGCCAAGAACAAGACAGATAATGACAAAAAGTAGACATATCATATTAAGACATAAAATTGTTTTCACTTTAATTAGACACAGTGTAATCTCCCTAGATTATCTCAAGTCATAGAGAAACTTAACTTTAAGTAAGAAACTAGTTTTAGAGCATGCTAAAGGGATGGGTTGAGCCTAGTTGTGTAATAACCTCGTGATGCATACTCATCTTGGGAAACCAAATTCAATGGGTCAAATGAAATTATATAGTGACTACTTACTTGTATTTTGTTTGTGGAATAAACTGATAAACATTCAATTGTTGATTTGCATCCCTTAACATGACTTGATAAACATTTAGATAAGTTATTCCAATTTATTTTTATTTAGTGTTATTTCGTTATTTCTCTTACACATATACATAATTTTTACCACTTTCAAATAGGATAAATATATATAGTGATTTTGAGCTAAGGACATGAATGGTTAACAGACATAGGATATCTTTAAATTATTTAATCAAAGCATTTTAGTTTTAGTGTTTACTAAGGGTATTTGAATTAGTTTGAGAATATTAATGGTTAAGTAAAGTGTGTTTAAGTGTTTTTAAATTAAATTAAATAGATCAAATATTATGAGTTATGTCTTCCAGAATTCAAGAGTTTAGTGTGTTTAATTGTATGATAATGTATTAGTATGTATATGTGTGAGTGTGGGTATAGTTGGAGTGACATTATAAGTATGTATTTTGTTTTGTTAAAATCATCTACCTCTTTATAGTTCCCTTTGAGAAAATACTTATTCTCTTTTCTTCTTCTTTTTCTATTAAATTAGTATTAATATTTTAAATAATAAATAACGGTGAATGATAATATAATTCCTTTCCAAATCCCAAAGATTACAAGTAATTAAGTTTGATAGTTGGTGCATTCAAATAAAGGCACTGCTCGGTACGTATAATGCATAAGACATTGTAGAAAATGGTTACGAGGTTCCAAAAAATGCAATTATAACAAAAGCCAAGAAAAGATCTTCTAAAAAGCACCAAGAAGAAGGATCAAAAGGTCGAGTCTTTTATTCACTTAAGATTAGATAAAGCCACCTTTGAGAAGGTGTCTAGTGTTACTATAGAGAAGCAATTATGGTACATGCTTGAAGTAGCTTGTAAAAGAAATGGGATGACAAAGAAATTTCGCCTCCAAAATCTACAAGGTGAATTGGAAGTTATTTAAATCGAAGAATATGAAAATGTTTTTTTTTATTATTTTACAAGAGTCGCGGTCATTATGAACCAAATGAGAAGCTTGATAAAAAAAGGGCTGATTTAAGGAGATTAATAAATCTTTCGATTAGCTAGTGAAAATTTGATGATATGGTGACTATCACTAAATAATCAAAGGAATGAAAATATATGAAAATTGAAGAACTAAATGAATATTTGGAAACTTAGGATGATAAACTTCCTAGGAGGAAGAAAGAGCTCATGGAGCATGTTTGCAATCAAAGTTCACTTAGAAAGATAAGAAAGAAAAGAAAAATACAAACTATAAAGGTCAAGGTTGTGGATTTGTCGACGTTATGAAAGAGGAGGAAAAGATGCCCAGAGATAGAAATTATCAATTTATTATAAAAGAGGATGTAGTAAAGGAAGAGCAAGGTCTTATAAAAAAGATATGAAAAGTCTCAGGTGGAATACTACATTTATAATGAATTTGGTCATTATTCTTGGGAATGCGAAGTGATAAAAATTAATAATGAGAAGGCTAACCTAAAGAGAAAAATAAAAATCAATAATGAGGTTGAGTCCACTATTCAAAGATGGAAAACTTTTTTATACAAATTAATGAGAAAGTTGGTGGCAATATTACTTTAAAAAATTACTCCAAAATTCTTGCAAAGGAGAAAGGTAAAATCTTGGTACCATTAAAGACTAAAGAGTGAAAGTCACCAATTTATTTCTAGTATCTATTATGCTCCATTACGAAGCGTAAAAATTTGAATATGAATTAACTATTAGAGAAATGTAATACTTTTTCCACAAAAGATTGTAGCTTGTTTTTAAAGAATGATGTGTATCATCTAATTACTAGAGCACTTACGGTAAAGAATCACTCATTCTTATTGCCTATACAAATATACATTTTTAAACACTTAACATCGTGTTATAAAGAACTTATATAGTCATGACATTTCAAATTTCGGCATATAAGTTTTGGGGAACTCAAAATGATGGTAAACAATAATATGGTAAGTAGTTTACCTCCAATTAATGAACCTAATCATCTATATGAAGGATATCTTGTTGGGAAGCAAAGTTGAAAGATATTTCCAAAAGAGTCTCAATCAAGAGATTTAAGGTCACTATAATTAACTCATACCAACTTGTATGTGTCTATTACTCCATATTCTTTTGGTAAGAACATGTACTTTATTTTATTTAATGATGACATTAGTAAAAAAAATATGTACTTTACAATAACAACAACAATAATAACAACATTCTAATGAAAATCTCGTTAAGACACAAAACTTAAGAAGGTCCAAAAGTACGTAATCTTGCCCCTAATTTATGGAGAGACAGTTTCCAATAGACTAGTAAGAAAAAAAGAAAAAAAATAAGACTAAAATAAAATAAAATAAAATATGAAATAAAAAAAATAAAAATAAAGATTAATAATAGAAACATACTAAAATAATAAACATAAAATAAAAATAAAAGATAATAGTAATAATTACAATAAATATAAAATAAGATAAAGAATAAAATTAAAAGATAAAATAAGTAATCAAATATACAAATAGGAAAGAAGACAAAGAAATAAATAAAATGAAAAGCCATTATAACAAAATGTTTAGGCTAAATAAGAAAATGTTTAAGTTAAATAGAGAAGATGATATTACTACATATTAAATGTTTAGGCTAAATACAAGATAAAAGATTCGAAGGAAATGGTTTAAGAATCCTATAAGAAAGAGAAGGATATCTTTATGTGAGATCTTTTACTATATCTTAGTATGCCAAATTTTTTGTGAGATCTTTTACCTAACAAAATCATATCATTATTAATCACCTCCTTCATATTCTTCTTAGGCCCTCCTCTTTTCTTTTTACAGTCCCTAAGTACAATTTTCTTGCATCTTTTTACTAAAGCATCAGGATGTTTCCTCATTACATGTCTGAACCATCTAATGCTTGTCTCTCTTAAATTTTTATCAAAATTAGTCACCTTTAATTTATCTCTTACTATTACTTTCCTGAATTTATCTTTTCCAGTAAGGTTGTGCGTCTAATGGGGCATCATCATCTCTGCCACAATTAACTTATGACTATGCACCTGTTTAATAGGCTAACACTCTATCCTATAGAGCATAGTCAGCCTAATCACTAAATGATATAATTGACTTTTGAGCTTGAATGGTATTTCTTTTCACATAAAAATCCTAATGCACTCCTCTATTTAAGTCATATTGATATGATACAATAAATTATGTCTTCATTGATCTCCCCATTGCTTTGGATAATAGATTCTAGAAACTTAAAACACTATTTCTGTGTTATAAATTCTAAACCAATTTTTGTCTGTAGATTGAAAGTCACCATATGGACTAAAAGTTATACTCTAAATACTCAATCTTACTTTTGTTTAATTTAAATTCCTTCAAATCTAGTGTATCCTTCCAAAGTTTTAGCTTGACATTGATATCTTCTTTTATCTCATCCATCAAAACAATGTCATCTACAAACAACATACACTAAGAGACATTCCCTTGGAGTGAACTCATCTGTCACTACTGAAAACAAAAAGGGACTCAATGAGGAGTCTTGGTGTAGTCTAATATTGATAGAAAAATGCTTCGTATCTCCTTTTATCATCCTTATTCTAATATTTACATCTTCATATATATCATTAATAATCAATATACAGGTCACAGGAACTCACTTAACTTCCAAACACTTCCACATGATTTCTCTATGTACTTTATCAGAAGTCTTCTTTAAGTCAATAAAAATCATGTGCATGTTACGTTGTCTTTTCCTGAAATATTTCATTAATTTTCTAGCATGAAACCAAATTGATTCTCTAAGATTGATGCATCTTTTTTCTCACTCTATTGTGAATCACCTTCTCATATAACTAATAATTGGTCGTAACTTTTTCCACTCCTTTATTACATCAGAACATACAGAAATTCTTTTGAATTTTAATTTATCTTCATCTCTTTTAAGTTAAAACTCTATTGTATTCATTCTTTTAATTCTAAAATACCAAAGAAATGATCAAGTGGAAGTTACTTTATGAATAAGTTAGATCTAAGTGTCTGTTTGGTTCAGCTTTTAGAGGCTGAAAAAGTGCTTTTTTTACCGCAAAAATTATTTTTCAAAAAAATGAGTGTTTGGTCGTAAAATTTAAAAGTACTTTTTCAATAGAAATAACTTTTTTAGAAGCTAAAATACAACTTTTTTAGAAGCTCAAATTTGAAGCTTTTAAAAAAAGTCACTTTTGGCTTTTTCGGGTAGACCTTATTTTGCGTCACTTACGTTTATAACGTTTTCAATTTCCGTCACTTTTTTTTACAAACCCACCAACTTCTCTACCCATCTTCTCAAAGGACACAGCCATCTTCTCGAGGTTTGCAGAGGAAGATAAGAAGATTGGAGCAGGATGGAATAGTTAAGGAAGCCAAAGGTCAATAAAAAAACTTTGAATAAGAGTAGAGTGTAAAGAGGGCTTGGAGTGGATGAGAGCTTGAAGTGGACGAGACCATACATGGAGTGCAATTTAGAGAGAAGCAAGATCTCCTAGCAGTTTACTACTATGGAATGCAATTATTAGAGCGTATGCTGAGAGTTCTAAAGACAACTATTGAAATATATCACATTTGTGCAAATTCCTTTGATTC
>JAOSBK010000205.1:11393483-11416048 GCA_027568895.1 Erythroxylum shatona | reverse complement strand
AATGAGAATGAGAACTTGTAAAGTTCCTTTTGTGTATGATTATATTATTTTAAAGTTTGAGTATGATGGATGTGCATATTCTGTTGTTGAGATTTCTAATTGTTGCTAGTGTTAGAATAACATGTTGGAGATTAGAGAGATTGTATGTTATGAATCTTTTGGAGTTGAGATTCAAGTGTTAATGAGATGTATGTAGTAAGGAAATAGAAATGAAGTGGTTTTACACTAGAAGGGTTGGTTTTGGGGAGATTATGAGTGATTATGGTGTTAGAAAGGATGTTGGAAGCATTGGAGGAGTTTAGGGAACCCCAATGTCTATTTAACGGACATTTAGGTCCGTTAAACGAACCTTCTCGGGTAAAAATGGCTCCCAAGCCAGTCTATGTTCATTAAATGGACATTTACAAGACAGCTACAGTAAATTGCAATTTTGGCTATTTTAGAAGTAGAATCTTGCTTCAAGGTCTTCATGAAAGTTGTAGATATAGAAGTCATCTTTCAAAAAGTCTAAAAAAAGACATCAATCCAACATCTGTAGCAAAAGTTATAGCAATTGCACCAAGACAGGTACAAAATGATTAAGGACATAAACATGTTGGACTCTTTTGGCCATAATTTCGTCATCCGACCTCCAAATGAGGTTATTCTTAAAGTGATAGATTCCTAACATATCTTTCTACCTTTCTACAAAAATTTATAACCTTTGGTATTGAATCCAAGAAGGAGTGATGGAAAGGAAGTGAGGGTGGGTTCATTGAAATAACCCTATAAGGAGACTCGTTTACGCTTTATGACTCCGGATTGATAGTTGGGCTTAGGAAATGGGGCTCAACAACTCCAGAGTTATGAAACGTGAGCATATGTATTATCCTGTAGGCTTTTTCACTATAATCTCATTAGCCCTCATCAGTTCACCTTCATTCTCATAACATCCCAAAAGTTTCCTATTTAATCAACAGGTATACATCAATCCATTCATATATTTATATCCTCAATCATCACCCTAACATATCACTCATTTGTATTTCCTCTACTAAGCACATTTCAAGTTCCCTTGAATCCTAATTGTATGATAGGAAAGTGCCCTCGTAAGACACAAGCCTAGCATCCTAAGTGACATCTGAACACGCATCCCACTAGGGGGAGCCCACACCAGCTAGTCAGCAGAATTTCAAATTGAATTCTTCAGGACAATTGTAGCTCTAGGTCTCTAGTTTATTTTCAAACAAGAACCATATCATTTGGAGATTTATAGATCTAGATATGATTAAAAAGCCAAAGTATGTTCGTAACCAATTCATGCTCTTCTAGCCAATATCCTCACTTTCTTTCCATCAATCTTTTTTCAAATCAATACCAAAAGCTACTAATTTTTATAGAGGGATATAGGAATGTGTTAGGAATTTATGGCTTCAAAAATAAAGCCATTTAGAGGTTGGATGACAAAGTTATGGCCAAAAGAGTAGTACATGTTCAAGTTTGGGAAACCCCGATTGTGACTTTCGAAAATTTTTGTAGAGTCACGATTGTGACTCTTCATTTTTCTTCTCCCATACCTATTTTGAAAAAATAGATATAACTTTCACTAGAGATGTCAGATTAAGGTTATTCTTAGACCTATTCGAAGAAGACTTCTAGACCTACAATTCCATGTAGACCTTGAAGAAAGTTTTTGCCTCTAAAAGGGTCAAAATTTCAATTTAATGTAGCTGTCCCGTATGTATATCCCATGCAGCACTACTAACTTATAATGATTATATCTCTCAACTCCGATATCCAAAAATTTCATACTTTATATCAATGAAGAGCTAGAAAGATCCTCTATAACTCCAATAAGACAACTTTGTTTCAACTTAGATTAATACAGTTTTTCCCTTAAAGTCAGAATACATATTCTACCCTTGTGAAAGACTTGAAAATGCAATGTACCAACTTTAAGAGTCATGAGCAAAAACACAATCATATTTCATTATCATCAAAAGATAAGAGTTTACAAAGCTTTAATGGCATTTCAAGCCACAATACATCATTTCACAAAATCCTAAAATATAAAAGATACTTGAACGATAATTGCTGAAAATGGGACTATAACCTTGTTTTACATAAATTACTCCAAAACAAAACAAAACATGCAAATTTGGAGTGATGCTTTGACTCTTTGTCACTTGATCTCTTGCTCCTCACCTAGAAATGGGAAGGAATGAGGGTGAGCTTAAAAGCTCGTGGGTAACAATTTATAATAGATAATAAGGAAAACCTTGACATTATTCACGTGTTATAGAAAATTCATATTGAATTCATAAAACGCATAATTTTTAAATTCTCAACCAAATTCACAATAATACAAATCATGTATGCGTTAATCTTGTCAACATATCATAAGCACATGAGCACATCAGAATGGTTTGGGTAGGTCCATAAACAGAATGTCTAACTCAATTCTATAAAATGGTCTTGTGGATCTATGAACAGAACGTACTATCGCAATCCTACATAATGGTTTTGTGTAGCCGTGAACTTAGGTGAGTCCGTGAAGGAGCTCCATGCCACTAGCAAGTAGGTAGGAGAAGCCTTTAGTCAAAGTGCACTTGACATATAGAATGGACCACCACAAGCCCACATAATATATAATTCATGGCATAAACATAATGCCCTAAATGGCACATTTCGGAAACTTGTTTTTCATGAGCATGAAATATTTCGAAAACCATTTCCATGTCCATTTCACAATTCCTCAATCAAATTCACATACCAAATATATGGCAATTTCTCAAATCATTCATAAGCAATAAATGCAATATTTATGAAGCAATTGAAAGCATTTATCCTCTTGATTTAAAAGAAAATTTTAAGGGCTCATTAAATCTATTATAAACATATAAGCCACCTTGAATTCCTTACTTAAAGACTTGCTCAAAAATGCCTCTCTTTTTGCTCCTCTTAGCTCTCTTGATTCCCTTAACATTTATAAAATTTCCAATTCAATAGGAACTCCAATTTGAGAACCCAAAGAAATATATGCATAAAATTGATCTGAGAAAGCGTAAACACATGCATTTCCTAAGCTTCTCGAACTAAAACTCATCCAAAAATCCAAAAGATTCAAAATGGACTTACCTTGATTCTTCACCAAATAAAGAGATATTTGGCTCTACTGGAAGCTTTTCTCTTCCTCTTCTTTTTTCTCTTCTTAAACCATCTCAAAATGTAACACCCCACTCGCCTTTTTATGTAGCGACCCGGACTTTGCGTACCGGGTGGGTTTCCCGCGCACCTCAAGAGGCCCGCGACCGCTACTGTAGAGCCCGGCCTCTACCGCCATCACTCCAGGTATTGTCCTCTTTGGTACTTGGGTGAGCCACTGCTCGAACCCAAGACCTCAAGGTTTTGTTGCACTTAAGTGCACGCCTCTTACCATTGAGCTCGCGGGCCTCTTGAGGTGCGCCGGAAACCCACCCGGTACTCAAAGTCCGGATCGCTACAGTTGGGCTCCAAAAACGGGGTCAAACATCCCTAAAACAAATTTATCTCAATATGTATAATTCAATATTTAATATAAACCATATATGTTTCCTGGAATCAAGTTTCTCAAATCGTTTTTCAAATAAATAATGGAGGCATTAAAAATGTCATGAATTTCTTACATGACATAGCCTATCACTAACTTCTTTGCCATATGGTACCCTCAGGGACAAAGTCATAGAGCTGGTTTTGCATCGCTTAAACGCTACTGGTTAATCACTAGTGATGGAGCTAGTTCTACTTCACTTACTCACATTAGGATAACGATCATACATCAGTAGTTACAGAGTTAGTTCTGTATTACTTACCCGTAACTGGTCAACCAGTAGTTATAGAGCTGGTTCTACATTGCTTACTTGTACTAGGTTAACCACTATATACCGGTAGTTAGAAAGCTAGTTCTACATTGCTTACCCATAACTGGTCAACGACTAGTTATGGAGCTGGTTCTCTATCACTTGCCCATATTAGGTTAACTTTTATACACTTGTATATTAATATGTATTAAACCTATCGGTATACCATAGGGTAAAAACCATTTCTTTTTTATCATCCAATAACATCATCTTAATATAAACTCAAATCATATAAGATTTAACTTTCAAACTTCAATTCATATATTGCTAAAAATATAAAATTTTACTAGCAATATTCACTTATAATGGATCATTCCCATAAAACTCTAATCTATATTCACTTCACTATAGAATATAAATCATTTTCATAAAATACATTTAAAATGACTCACCGTTAAGCAACTTTATCTCCAAGTATACTCACGTGTTCTATGCCTTTCCTTTACCTACACAAGTGCATTTCACTTAAGCATTTATTTCCAAATTCGAAAATAAGACATTAACACTATCAATTTGGTTTAATCAAAGTCTAGATTATTATTTAATCACGTAACACGTACACTAATCGTTTTTTTGTTTACTACTGAAAGCTAACCTATTATTCTCTATTTCCAATTCTAACTTCAAAAGTCACTTAAAATCATATTTTTACCTATTCTAACTTATAAATTTCTTCAAAACACTATCTCATTCAATTTAATTCACCATATCATGATGATGTATGTGGAGTCACGGATATGGCCTATGTTTAGAAGCTATACCTCCACTTATTCCTTACTTTTCACATAGCAAACGTTCAAATTAGGCTTTTAGTATTCTATGCGCTATGTGTCTAGTTTCCATATCATCAAAAATCAGACCATTTGAAGTTTTAATTCAAGAAACATGCAAAAAATGTCACAAGCTACTCCAACACAGGGACAGCATCAAATCACCATTTTTAATCTCAAATTCCAATATGATTTAGCCAAAAATGGGTAGGGTCTCTTCTAAGAATTTTTATGACTATGTCTTCATTTCATATCCCATTAGAATTACCCAATTTGGAGGTATGTAGGCCAAGTTATAGTCAAAACAAGATGTCTGGTTCAAGTGATCCAAGAACCAAATACAAATATTCACTAAACATAATTCTTTCTCTTGTCATATTCATCCCTTAAATGCATCCAAACTTATTATCTACTCCATGACAAGTCAAAAATCATCAATTATTTTACATAAATCTATCGCACTAAAAAGTCCCAAAACTAGAAATTAGGTTGGGATAACTTACCAATTTATCTTCCAATCTCTTAGTATTTAATGAGTAACTCCACTTGATCAAGATCTCTCCACTTTATGCTCCAAAACCATAAAAGGGTAGTTGCACTCTTCTCCTCCCTCCTTGGCCGAAAGTCCCTTGTTCTCTCTTCTTTTCTCCCTTTTGTTAGGTCCCTCATGTTTATGTTCAAATGAAGACAAAAGTCTTGCTTTATTCATTTCAATGCTTATTTAATGGATTCCACACTTCGCCTTCCTATTGGTTCCCTTCTAATGACTCATTCTTCCACTAACAACATGCAAATGACCAACTTACCCTTAATGACATGTAAAAAGACTAAATTGCCCTTTTATTCATCAACTAACTGAATTAAATTTCGAAAATATTCCACAACCATCTTACCATTAAATTGACCATGAAATACTCTAATTAAGGTCAATACTTATTGATTGGATGCTTTAAAATTTTTTTAGTGAGTTTAAAATCATTCATACCCATTACTTTCAAAAAGGGCACTTTAGTCCTAAACTTTTGGAACTCCTGAAATCCATCCCCAGGGCTTATTTTTTAATCCATTTTAGTATCATTAAACTTTGATACTTATTTTAGATATTTTTCATTATTTCGAGGTTAGGTCCCACAACAATTCACTATTCAACCAAAAATACTATTCACCAAATATGAAAATTTTTATTCAATGAGAAGAAAGTTTTGAGTTTTTACAATTACCCCACCTTATACAAATTTTGTCTTTGAAATTTAACAAAGCATATATGTTCAAAACAAGTGGGGATACAATGCAAGAATCTGCTACTCAGGCTCCTGTGTAGCTTCCTCTACCACATAAGTCCTCCACAGTACCTTAACCAAAAGAATGATCTTATTATGCAAAATTTGTTCTCTGCG
The DNA here is from genome assembly GCA_027568895.1 of Erythroxylum shatona. NCBI lineage: Eukaryota > Viridiplantae > Streptophyta > Magnoliopsida > Malpighiales > Erythroxylaceae > Erythroxylum > Erythroxylum shatona. Next base: position 11,410,003 of record JAOSBK010000205.1, on the reverse strand, counting down.
GTCGAGGATCTATACAGGTTCCTTCTCGAAAGTCAAATTTTCCTTTAGGTTCACCGGTTGTTCACTGATTACATGTGAAGGGTCCACTAGCTACTTGCAAATCATAAATACATGGAAGACATTGTGAATCCTTGTGAGCTCATCTGGTAGTTTCAATTAATATGCCACTGACCCAATTCTTTCTGTGATCTCATATGGTCCCATATAATGCAGACTTAGCTTAATGCGTTTCCCAAATATAAACACACCTTTCCAGGAAGAAATATTGAGAAATACTTTATTTCCAATTTCAAATTCAAGATCCCTATGACGATTATCTGCATAGGTTTTCTGTTTATCTTGGGCTATCTTTAATCTATCCTAAATAACTTGAATTTTATCTGTTGTCACCTGCACAAGATTGGGAGCTACTAGTTTCCTTTCACCAACTTCATCCCAACATATTGGAGTTCTGCATTTTTTTCTATAAAGAGCCTCGTGAGGGGCCATGCCAATACTGGCCTGATAACTGTTATTATACGCAAACTCTATTAATGGTACTTACGTGTCCAACTCCTTCTAATCTCTATAACATAGGACTTAAGCATATCCTCAAGTGTCCGGATAGTCCTCTCTGACTGTCCATTCGTTTGGAGGTGAAACGTAGTGCTTAACTTCAAGCATGTGCCTAAGACTTTCTATAAACTAGGCCAAAATCTTGATGTAAACCTAGGGTCATGGTATGAGACAATAGAAATCAGTGTACCATAAAGTCTCACTATCTCATCCACATATAGCTAGGCTAACTTGTTTAAGGGATAATCATTCTTGATTGGAAGAAAATGTGTGGACTTTGTTAACCTGTCCACCAGCACCCAAATAGCATCGTGCCCCTTCTGACTATGCGGAAGTCCTACTACAAAGTCCATAATAATCTTCTCCTACTTCCATTCTGGGATAGGGAAGGGTTGCATTAATCTCGTAGGCTTTTGATGTTCTGCTTTTACCTGCTAAAAGGTTGGACAATTAAAAACGAACTCTGCTATTTCGTTCTTCATCGCTCTCTGCCAATAGTGTTCTTTGAGAGTGTGGTACATTTTCATACTACCTAGATGCATAGTGTAAGCTGAGAAGAGAGCTTCCTTTAAGATCTCTTTCTTTAATTCTTGTACTTCTAGTACACATAATTGTTTCCCCCACACCATTGTACCATCTTTCTTGACGGTAAGATCCATTCTCTACCCAATCTCAACTTTTGTCTACAATTTCATCAACTATGGATCATGTTTCTATCCCTCTCTAATTTGATCCACCAAGATGGGATAAACATAAAAGTAGCAATTAATACCGCTAAGTCTATCATATCTAAACTCACTCATAAAGACCTCATTTCTATTAGAAGTAGAAGATATATCGTCTTCAATTGTGCTATCGAACTGGTAGGTCTCCTACTTGAGGCATCAGTCACTACATTGGCATTTCTGGGATGGTACTTTATCATAAAATCATAATATTTTATTAACTCCAACCACCACCTCTGAGTAAAAAAAATGTTATAGACTCTTATGATATATGAAAATTCTATAAGGAGCACTATACAAGTAATGCCTTCATATTCTCAATGTTAAAACTACTGCTACCAATTTTAGATCATGGGTGGGGTAGTTTTGTTCATGCTTCTTCAATTTCCTAGAAGTATAGGTTATAACCTTATCATTATGCATGAGCACACATCGTAACCCCTATTTTGAGGCATCACTATACACTACAAATCCATCAACCCCTGTCGGTAATGTAAGTACAGGAGTTATCGTTAGCCTTCTTTCAATTCATCAAAACTTTGTTGACAAGCATCTAACCACTTAAACTTCTCTTTTCATGTCAACTTGGTCAGTGAGTTTGTTATTTTGGAAAATTTTCAACGAATTTCCTATAATAGCTTGCCAATCCAAGAAAATTCTTGACTTCCGTTACGGTGGTCGGAGGTCTCCAATTAGTAACAACTTCAATTTTTTAGGGATTCATACTAAGTTCCTCACCTAAGATGACATAACCTAATAAAGCAACCTTGTCAAGCCAAAATTGCACTTACTAAACTTAGCATATAAATGGTGCTCTTGTAGGGTACGTAATGCAATCCAAAAATGTTCTACATGGTCCTCCTGACTTTTTGAGAACACCAATATGTCATCAATAAACATGATCACAAACTACTATCGAAACACCCTATTCATCAAATCTATAAAAACTTCTGGCACATTTGTTAATACAAAGGGCATAACTAAGAATTCATAATGCTTGTACCTTTTCCTAAAGGCAGTTTTCATAATGTCCTCATTGCGGGCTCTCAACTGATGATAACCTAATCTTGGATCAATCTTTGAATACATCTTGGATCCTTATAGCTGATAAAATAAATTATCAATCCTTGGGAGTGGATATCGGTTGTGAACTATCACTTTGTTCAGTTGTCTATAGTCAATACGTAACCTTAAACTCCTATCCTTCTTTTTCATGAATAGGACTGGAGCCCCCTTGAAGAAGTGTTGGGTCTTATAAAACCCTTATCTAATAACTCCTCTATTTACACTTTCAATTCCTTTAACTCTACTAGAGCCCTTCTATATGGAGTAATTGAAATCGGTTAGATTTCTGGTGGTATATCTATCCCAAACTCTATTACCCTATCTAGGGGTAATTTTGGAAGATCCTCTGGAAAGACGTCAGGGAACTCACTGACCACCAAAATATCTCCTAATTGAACCTTATTATTATTTTGATTAATTATGTAAACCAGATATCCCTAGCATCCTTTACGGAGCATTCTACTGTCTACCACAGTAGTCACGATGATAATGGAAAGAACTTTTTGTATCCCACGAAATATCACCTTTGGTTTCCCTAATCTACTTAGCCTAACCTCCTTTTTAAAACAATCCACCATCGCTCAATGTGTGGGTAACCAATCAATTCTAAGAAATAACATCAAAATCCTAGATATCTAATATGATAAAGTTTGTTGGGAATTTCTTACCCTCAATCAATATTTTACTATCTACAAACACTCTCTCAGCAAAAAGTAAGTTCCCAGTTGGAATGGAAACTACTACCCCAGTGTCTAATAACTGAGACTTAACACTCAATTTTGCAGAAAATTCCATAGACATAAAAGAATGTGTAGCAACATGATCTACTAAAGCCATCATGATCAAGAACATTAATCATATCGGCTTGTGTTCGAGGTATACCTGCCTATCTTGTAAGGGCTGTTCCTTTACCCTCAGAACCTCTCCAAATCCAATAAAACTCAACCCTCTAGTCTGAGAACCCCTGTGGCCCTATTTGCAACCCCCTGTAGTTTATAGAGGTGTTGAAGATTCAGCCACCGACCTCTCTACGGTGACTAACTGCGAACAATCTCTGATGAGGTGACATTCTTGACCACAATGAAAGCAACCTATCATATTCATCCAACACTCACCGAAATGTCTTTTTCCACAAGTAACACACTCTAGCACTAGGGTCCTAGTATCACGGGAGTCTCTGGGCCTAGTGGATGACCTAAAGGATCCTTGGCTAGATGATTGGCCTCTACTAAACCTCCTGCCACCACTCCATCTTGACTTATTTCTTTTAGTCAAACCTTGGAATGAATTAGTTGGTGTGATGTGCTTCTGTTTTGATCTTGAACTCTGAGTTATTGTTATTGTTATTGCATTTCTCTCCACTTTTATTACAGTTTCAACTAATTGCTTGTAGTATTTTTGTGAAGCCAACGATAGGTGGATTCGTAATCTAGAACTGAAGCCTGTAGCAAACCTCGTACACTTCTGCTCTTCACTATCAATAATAAACGGAACATTTTTGACAAGTTCTAAAAATATCTTCTCATAATTCGTCACTGGTGTTGAACCTTACTCTAGACAGAAGAACTTTTATACCCTTGCATCCTTATAACTCGATAGGTAAAAACCTGTCTGTGAACTCTCTTTAAAATTATGCCTAAGATACCCATCTAGATGTCATCTCTCAATGGTTTCCCACCAATCTTTAGCCTTGTCCTCGAGGGCCAAGGCAGAGAGCACAACTCTCTACTCATCTATGTATATCTTCATGACCTGATTTAACCATGTGAGTGCACTCTCATGATCCCCACTCTCGTCAAAAGTCTTGTCACCTAATTTATAGACGTGCTCAATTGAGCATCCAGAAGTTTCCACACTTTCACGTGGCTGCCGCATTGCTACGGTGAGAATCTGAGCCATCTATTCTGCATTAAAACTCACTTTGATTGGTTCAACTGGCCCTGGCAATTAGGAATATGGCTGGTTCATATAAGCATTTGTTGACTCTAGAATATGGTTATCCTCTTGTTTCGGAGGTGACTTAGGTGCAGGAGCCATTGGAATGGCTCTACTAGGACATCCGCAACCTTTTATATGCATTGTGCTGTGTATTTGACAACAATGCAAATATGTAAAGCTTCCAGTTTGTGAAATCATATACATGTAAATCATAACATTTTATTAGTCACCTCACTTTTAAAACAACGTAAAATCCTTAAATAAAAAAGAAAGCAACCCATTTTTAAAAGTCAAGCTCTGGTACCAAAAATGACAAGCCCTTATCCTGAAATGACTAGGCGACTTGCCCAACACTCCACGATGGCCCTACAGTTGATATTTGATTCAATTGAAAAGTTTCCGTGAAGCTAAGCCTATTTCCCTTTTTACCAAAAAGTCTTAACTTAACATTAAAAAGATATAAGTAGTGGAGTTTTTTTAATCATTTTTATTAAAAATTTCAACAGCACAATGACTGTATTTTGACCTACCTAAAATTTTCAAAAGATTTGTAAAGTACAAAACAGTTCTATAATCATCTCAAAATCTCCACTACAAATTTTGGACTTAAAGTCTATTCACAAGCAATGTCAACGATCACTTCAATAATCTTAAAATTAAACTCAGACATATTCATTCATTTAATTTTAAAACATTCATATTCATGCATTCTTTACACAAAATATAGTCCAAAACATATTCATAAAGATGTAAATGTTCCCAAAAATATTTACAAGGCAAAAATGCATACACAATCGAAGTTGAGTAGTTGTGAGGTGGAGTCCTTGCTACTGAAGCCCCTGAGCATGCACATGGAGGTTGCATTTCAAAACAAAAAAGAGAATGTAAGCTAAACAAGCTCAGAAAGTGCTAGAATTTCTATTAAAATTGTATTTAACTATTTAAACCTCCCGAAAACAAATTAATCTCAATTTGCATAATTCAAATCTTAATATAAAACATATAAGCTTCCCGAAATCAAGATTTTCAAATAAATAATGGAGGCATTAAAAATGTCATGAATTTTTTGCACAACATAACCTATCACAAACTTCTTTGTCATATGGTACCATCAGGCATAAAGTGACGGAGTTAATTCTGCAATGCTTACCCGCGACTAGTTAATCACTAGTGACAAAGCTGGCAGGGAAACCATTATATATCAGTAGTTATAGAGCTAGTTCTGCATCGCTTACCCACAACTGGTCAACCACTAGTTACGGAGTTGGTTCTATATTGCTTACTCATACTAGGTTAACCATTATACACCAATATATTAGTATGTAAAAAACCTATCGGTATGCCATAGGCTAAAAACTATTTCCTTTTTATCAACCAATAACATCATCTTAATATAAACTTAAATCATATAAGACTTAACTTTCAAACTTCAATTCATATATTGCTAAAAACATAAAATTGTACTCACTATATTCACTTATAAGCATCAGTCATATAAAACTCATAATCTATATTCACTTTATGATAGAATAAAAATCATTATCATAAAATGCATTTTAAAAAAGCACTCACTGTTAAGCAACTTTATCACCAAGCACACTCACGTGTTTTATGCCTTTCCTTTACCTACACAAGTGCATTTTGCTTAGGCATTTATTTCCAAATTTGAAAATAATACTTAACATTATAAAATTGGTTTAACTGAATTCGAGTTTAGTATTTAATTGCGTAACACATATATTAATTGTATTTTCATTTACTATCAAAACCTAACCTATTGTTCTCATTTCCAATTCTAACTTCAAAGCCACTTAAAATCATATTTTTATTCTACAAAACACTATCTCACTCAATTTAATTCACCATATCATGATGATGTATGATGAGTCACGGATATGGCCTATGTCTAGAAACTATACCTTCATTTGTTCCTTACTTTTTGCATAACAAGGTTTAAATTATGCTTTTATGTCTTCCAGACATTTTTTCCCTTATGTATCTAGTTTCCATATCAGCAAAAATCGGACCATTTGAAGCTCTAATTCAAGATACATGCACCAAACATCACAAGCTGCTCCAACATAGCGGCAGCATCAAATCACCATTTTTAATCTCAAATTCTAGTATGATTAAGCAAGAACTAGGTTAGGATCTGTTCTAGGATTTTTAAGTACTATGTAGTAGGTTTCATCTCTAATTGGAATAACCCAATTTGGAGGTATGTAGGCTAAGTTATAATCAAAGTAAGATGTCTGGTTCAAGTGATCTGAGAACCAAATACAAACATTCACTAAACATAATTCTTTCTCTTATCATATTCATCCCTTCAATGCTTCCAAACTTATTATCTACTCTATGGCAAGCAAAAAATCATCAATTATTTTACACAAACCTATCCCACTAGAAAGCCCTAAAACTAGAAATTAGGTTAGGAAAACTTACATATTTATCTTCAAATCTCTTGGTATTTGATGAGTACCTCTACTTGATCAAGATCTCTCCAATTTATGCTCCAAAACTATGAAAAATGGTAGCTGCAGTCTTCTTCTCCCTCCTTTGCTGAACGTCCCTTCTTCTCTCTTCTTTTTTCCCTTTTGTTTGGTCGCTCATGTTTATGTTCAAATGAAGACAAAGGTCTAGTTTTATTCTTTTTAATGCTCATTTAATGGATTCCACACTTCACCTTCCTATTGGTTCTCTTCTAATGACTCATTCTTCCACTAACACCATGTAAAATGATCAAATTACCCTTAATGAAATGTAAAAAGATGAAATTTCCCTATAACGACATGTAAAAAGACCAAATTGTTGTTTATTGAATTTAATTCATCAACTAACCGAATTAAATTCTTAAAATATTCCGCAACCATCTTACCATCTAATTGACCATGAAATACTCTAATTAGGGTTAATAATTATTGATTGGATGCTTTAAAAATTTTCGAATGAATTTAAAATCATTAATACCCATTACTTTCCAAAAAGGGCATTTTAGTCCTAAACTTTTGGAACTCTCAAAATCCATCCTATTAGGTCCCACAAAAATTTATTATTCACCTAAAAATACTATTCCCCGAACATGAAAATTTTTGTTCAATGAAAGGAAAGTTTTGGGGTTTTACAGAAGGACTAGCTAGGATCCCCAGTGGACTACCATGGATGATAGGAGTGAATTGATGAGTTGTGCTCTGCCAGTTGTAAAGAGCTCTCTATGGCTATAGCAACTGATTTTTTTTGTAATTATGTCTATGAGGTGCTTGTAATCACTGAATGAGGGATAATAAGGATAAGAGTGACTAACCAAAGTTGTTGTACTGTTATAACCAAACAAATCCTCAATTATATGATCTGATACTTTAGGATATGATATTTGAATTATATATACTCTCCTTTATGTATGGAGGAAGTACGATGCAATCAAATACAAAACCTGTTTTTATCTAAACTCTTTATGGTATTAAAGTCGTATACCCAACGGTTCTTGTTTTTCTTTCCTTTCTTTCCTTGGTTACTGTCAGACCTGCTTCTCACTACCTCTAGTAATCTCCTTCTCTGTGCCTTTGTTTGTGTTTGGATCTCCCTCTCTGCTTCTCACAAATGATAGGTTCTAGTTTGTCAAACATCAACACCACAGCAGCAACTGTACCCAATGGAAATTCCGAGATTATTGCTCTAAACATGCAATCTAGTTTCAAACTCACAAGTTCAAACTATCCAACATGGCGAATCCAAATCACATCCCTGCTCAATGGATATGATTTGATGAGTTTTAGCGATGTCATTTCCACACCACCACCTAAAATAGATGAAAACTATTGACATTGGATACGTCAAGACAAAATGGTTTTACATGCCATTACATCTTCTGTCCATGAATCAGTTATCACTATGCTAGGCTCGGTAGAAACCTCACATGATGCTTAGATGCTACTGACGCGTATGTATGCCAACAAATCTAAGTCTCGTGCAATGAGCCTCAAAGAGCAGTTAATTTCACTCTCTAAACAAGGGCTGTCCATAACAGCATATCTACACTGAATTAAATCTATTTCAGATGAACTTGTAATAATCGGTAGCATAGTGGATGATTCTGACCTTGTTATCTATGCTCTCAATGGCTTAGCGATAGAATACAGGAAATTTGCGCCGCTTTACGTGCTCGTGATGAACCCATCTCCTTTGCAGACTTATTTAAGAAGCTTGTAGATCAAGAAAATGTGCTTTTGCGTTAGTCCCAAGCTGCTGGACTGCCTGGAGTTATCACTGCAAATGCAGCAACTCGTGTCTGGAATAATTCTGGGCGGCACAACAATGGCCCATCGTCTAAGCAAGCTTTTGGCAATGGTTCAGTTTCTTCTGGACATGTGGCACCTGCTGGTTCGTATCGGAGCGTGGTATGCCAATTCTGCGAAAAATCTGGCCACACAGCCAAGGTGTGTCGCTGCATTCAGAGAAGACGCAATGGACAGGGGTCTGCTACTGTGCCTGGATATTGGAGGCCACCTGCTGCTCACTTCGCTGCCCCTGTTACACCGTATGCCGGCTACTGGACTGAAGCAACAACTCCAGGCCTTCTTCCAACACCTGGTACGCCTATGCAATGGAACGGACCTCCTGCTGCAGCTCACTAAAATGGCACTCCCACTGCAGCTAACTGGAACAATCCTAATGGTTCGCGGCCTGCATCTGTAGCTACTCAAAATGCTCCTGCAAATCAGCCATGGATTCTAGACTCAGGGGCTACACACCACGTCACAAACGAGATGCAAAACCTTAATGCTAGTGCTCCTTACTCGGGAAATGAGCAACTTCAAGTGGGTGATGGATATACTATTCCGATAACTCATACGGGTAGTCTTCGTGTCCCTACAAATCACAAACCTTTATTTTTTCGTGATATCCTTCTTGTGCCACATATAAAATGCAACCTTATTTCGATAAAAAAATTTTGTACTAACAATCAAGTTTCGGTGGAACTCTTTCCCGGTTCTTTTCAGGTGAAGGATTTGCGGATGAAGGTGATTCTTCTCTCGGGAACTTGTCACGGTGATCTATACAACATCCACCTTTCCACCAACCCCACCATCTTTATCGCAAATCTGTCACGTCCTGATATTCTTCATCATGTTCTTGGTCACCCGTCGAATAAGGTGTTACAAGTACTCAAGCTTAGCTCCACAAACACTTCAACTTGTGTATCTTGTGTATAAGTGTTAGCGGTTTTGGAAGACTTAAATTTTGATTCAGATCTTCTGTGTTTGTTGCTACTGTATGTCCAACTTTATTTTTGTGTGAAAATAATATCATTTTATATAAATTTGATGTTATTTTTGTGCCGGTTATTTTTTCTAAATTTATTTTTGTGTTTATAATATTTTGAAGGTGAAAATATGATTAAAGTAAAAATGGTATTTTCTTATATGAAAATCTACATGAGATATATAATTACGTAGAATTATATAAATATGTGAATTAAATTAAGTGGAACATAATTAGAAGATCGGGACAGGGTGCTCCGACCCATCCGACGGTCTCAAGTCACTGGAAACTCCCATTTTCCTCAGGCTACAGAAGACACGTGGGCAAATTATACTCCTAACTTAGCTGTCAGTTGTCGCCTTGCAGCTTTCTCAGCCCCTATCCCGAATGCCGATCACTTCACTTTCTCTCCTCCGGCACCGAACCCCCGCCGTCCACCAGCTCCTTCGCCAAATAACCACCGCCCGCCACTACACCCCGATTGCCGCATCGAAACAGCAACACAAACCCAACAATGTCTCCCGAAAATCCGAACCCAGTAAGAATCTTCTAAGAGCTAAACACACCTTCAAGGAATTCTCTTCTCTTGCTCCAGTCCTGTCCTTAGACGACAAGCCCCCACTCTCTGATGCTCAAGCCATCGACACAATCGCTGCCTCTCAAGCAAACTTCATGCGGGTCATCGTCCAAGAAAGACGAAAGCAGTTTGAAGAGAGCGAAGAGCCTGGAGTTGAATTGCTGTGTGTGGTAAAGGCGGTTTTGAAGAAGATAAGGAGGAGAGTTTTGGTAGGGGACAAGGTGCTGGTTGGGTCAATTGATTGGGTGGACCGGAGAGGCATGATTGAGAATGTGTTTCAACGGAGCTCCGAGGTTTTGGACCCTCCTGTAGCGAATGTGGATCATTTGTTGGTGCTTTTCTCAATGGAGCAACCCAAGTTGGACCCTTTTACTCTCACTAGGTTTCTGGTCGAGGCTGAGTCCTCTGGGATTCCACTTACTCTTGCTTTGAATAAAGCTGAGCTTGTTGATGAAGAGGTGGCATTTGAATTTTCTATTTAGTGATTTGAGTGATTTACTGCTGCCCCCAAACAAGATAGTAATGAGGATGATGTTGGAAGTGCATATATTCAATAGACATTTTCATGTTCATACTCGTCTATTTGGCCTTGTAGTAAATCTTATGAGCTTAAGCTATGAAATTTGTTTCGTGATCGTGCTTAGTTTGATGGTGTATGCAGACATCGAGTTCTTGGATATCTAGGCTTCATGGGTGGGGATACAAGCCAATTCTTTGCAGTGTGGAATCAGAACTTGGACTTAATACACTTGCTTCTATTTTGAGAGATCAGACTACTGTAATTGTTGGTCCAAGTGGTGTTGGAAAATCTAGCTTAATTAATGCTCTTAGAAACAACCCTTTTGCAGACGCGGACAATTGGTTTGACTCTGTAGGTTCTGATATTTCTGGTTGCGTGTTCCTTTTTCTTTATCTACGTTTTTTGTTATTTCATCTATATGGTGCATTAACTTGTGTGCTTTCATCAGTTATTGGGCAGCAAGTGGTTTGAGGATCAGCGTGTTGGTGAAGTATCAACAAGAAGTGGCAAAGGGAAGCATACTACTCGTAATGTTTCTTTGCTTCCTCTAACTGAAGGGGGTTATCTTGCGGATACGCCTGGGTTTAACCAGCCTAGTTTAATGAAAGTGACAAAGCAATATCTTGCTCAAGCTTTCCCTGAGGTTTGGATTGTTATTTGTTGCCCGTGCTCTTATCACTGAACACCAATCTTCTTTATCTTCTTGACCTTGTTACAGATTCGAGATATGCTTAGTGCTTCTGGCTCTGCTAAATGCTCATTCAATGACTGTTTGCACGTTGGTGAACCGGGATGCGTTGTGAAAGGGGATTGGGAGAGGTATCCTTTTTATCTGCAACTTCTTGATGAGATCAGAATCAGGGAGGAGTTTCAGTTGAGAACATTTGGAACCAAAAGGGAGGGCGATGTAAGGTATGTTATCCGGAGAATAAGTACATTATGGTGCAGTGCTTCTTCTGCTGAGATGTGAAGTATTGGGCACATCCTTGGATATAAGGAGTTAATCATTTGCCTGTAACTTGCGACTTCCAAAACTTGCGTCCTTCTGAAGCTTTTACCTTTTTGTTTTATATACTATTTAGATTAGGTTTGCTCTTAGTTTGAGCACTCCAACTAGGTGGTTTGATAGTTATTAAGACATGAATTCGTTAAAAGTTTCAGCTTTAACGATTGTTTGCAAACAGAAGACTACTACAGATTACTGTTAAATGAATGTTAGTCGCCTGTACCTTTATCTCAGTTCCAAGTAACGCTGGGATTTCGATACGTATGCATTTATCAATTGCTCCAGTTCTTCTTCAACATTTTTCAGAAACATTTATACTGATGAATTGAATTGTCACACTCGTTCTGCAGGTATAAAGTGGGAGATATGGGTGTCAAGCAAGCTGAGCCTCGTCTGGAGCTCAAGAAGTATAGAAGGCAATCTCAGAAGAGGATAAAACAATCCTTACTTGATGAATTGGATGAACTTGATGATGACGACAACTTACTTGACGAGGAAAACGATCCCATCTTGCGGGCTTTGAGGAATGAAAGTCAGTAGGACTGTCCCTAGAATGGGGAAAACTGTAGATATATGCTTTCTTCAACTGCTTTTATTTGTTTCTCTTTAGCAAAAATCCACTAGTATCTGGGGTTTAGTACAGTATGTGAGCTGCTTTATTGATGATACGTAGAATACAATTTACAGTAGTTACAGAGGGCATTGATAAATCTAAGACCAGGGTTTCATTGTCAGCAACTCTTTTCATGCACTCAAAGAATGGTAAAACTTCATATGCACAGTTATCTACCCTAAAAAATTTTAGGCTATCGACCTACATTTCGGTCAAACAGCCTACCCAAAATCAGAATGCTGTTCATCCCACCGTCCCACAACTAACATATAGAGCAAACTATAAGTTGAATACGATAAAATCTTTTGACAATTTGAATATCTCTATGGAACTCAATTTCCTTATCCAAGTTTCTACTATGTTCTGCTGTAAAGAAACCAATCTCAGAATCAGTAACCCTAACTTCTAGCCCGTTCTACCCTATTACAGCAAACATAACTGTCTTCACCTTCCACTTAATATAATAGCTATATCAATAACCACCTGCAATTGTAATCTTGCAGATCTCACCAACAACACTTTTCACTCAATATAATGGATATATCAAAACTACAATTGTGATTCCCATTTAAGCAGATCTCCCCAACAACACTAGGAGTAGATCAAGGTTTTAAATTGCAAATCATAATTGCAATTGAGGGCTGTGGATAACGCCATCAATGGATGCAATGCAATACACTGTAATTACAATGTAATTCACAATCCACAATTTAAAATCTTGGATTGGGGTAGACCAATAACAAAATGAGGCACAAAAGTAGAAGAAAAAACTGAAGCCATCAGCAACAATTAAAGTGAATTATCATCATTCCGAAGAGCAAAATCTTTCAAGACAGTTTAAGCATTCTAAATTATGAGAAACAAGTTCGCTGTGACATCAATTCAACATAGGAAACATTCAAATCCAAGTCCAAACCGAGACCTATAGAGAAATTAAAATGACATTCCACCTATTTTCTTAGCAGATTTCTTTTTAGAAGTCACAGGTTGCTGCGGTTTGGGGTGCTTCTCAGCTTCACTAGGGTCCAACCACTGGAGAGGGTGGCGATTGAACCAAGGCCAATTGGGGACTGTAATCAAAGTAGTCAGAACCACACCACCAGCGTATATCAGAATCATCAACTGAGAAGACCCCATTAAATAGCCCGCTGCGAAGGCCACCACCGCAAATGCTAAAAGCAGAATTTGCAGCAGTTGCTCTGCTAACTTCTGTCCTTGCCAATCCATCTACGATAAAGAAATTGGACGGAAAATCATAAAACTGTAACACTCAACAAGGACTGAATTTAAGATACCCAGATCAATTATGTCTTAATTTATAACTTCTAGACGATAGAATTAGGGATCCGAAACTGTATACTCGAGAAAGAATGGTACGTCAAAATGATAAATGGAAATAAAGTTATTTATGAACCTGAATCAAACCCAATTGATTTGAGAGAAAGGAAGAGACAGAAGCGTCTTATAGAGAGCGTGCAGAAATGACCGAAGTTACTGAAATGACGCCCGAATCGAAAGTACGCGTAGAGGGTATTAAACGGGGCGGAATAGTGTATGCATGAGGTGAGGTGAGATGAGATGAGCCATTTATCAGGGTATTAAACGGGGCGGAGCGGAATAGTGTATGCTTTAGGTGAGATGAGATGAGCCATTTATCAAAGTTGCGAACACAGTGCTAGATTTTATACTGAGTTTTAGTATGATATTATATCGATACTTACCCATTTATCAAAGTGTACGAAATTTAGTATCGGATTAAGTTTTGATATGGTACTATACCGATATTAGTCAATATCAGGTACCGTTTCAGATAATTTTTTAAATTTATGAAATAGTCCCAAAAATTTTTAAAATTTATAAAATAGTTCATTAGTATATTGTACAATTATACTATATACTTTACTCATTTACCATTTACATCAACTTTGTTTCCAAACATCATAATAATAAATAATAATCACAATTAATATGAAATAATAATAATATTAAATATTTCACATATAAATAATAACCACAATTAATATATAAAAGACAATCATCATCATATAAACATAAAATTAAAAATAATACAAAGTATTTAAAATATTACAATAATACAATTTCATAATTTTAATAAATAATAATTACATCAAAAGATTCAAAACATTCAATAAAAAAATAATAAATATCCTTAAACAATTTACAAAAAGAGTTAATGACGAAGAAACAATCAAGTTGAAAGTAAACTTAAAACAAAAACAATTACAGTTACATTACATATATATAATTTAACATAAACATCAAATATTAAAAGAAGAGGAAAAATAAAAACTTGAAACGAAATTCAATCGTCAATGGGTGAATATTCGTTATAACTAGACTAACCTTAGTGATCATTTGGTAGAAAACCTTCATCATTGAGAGGAACTTCATCATCGTTATCATTCAAATTTAATGCACCAAATGATATGCCAATACTTTCTCATCTAAGATTATCTTCCAAATCATTCACATCTACCAAATTCGGTTCTTCAGAAACCCAATCTGCCAAAAGATCGATATTATCAATATAAATTGGATCAGTTAAACTACTTATGTTATTAAGACTCCTAGTAAACAATTAAATTTAGTTATTAGAAAATTATAAGAAATTATATCGAAATTAATAATTATAATAATGAAATTAACATACTTTTCCTGAAGCTTTAAATTGTAACTAACAAAAATCAAGTCATTCAACCTCTTATGCTCCAATTTATTCCTTTTCTTTCAGTAGATAAATTCAAATGTGCTCTAGTTTCGTTCACATCTATTGCACTCACATATTGACTCAAAATTTGAATTACAAACCTTTTTAATTCTAGAACATCATTTCCAAATTAATCCCACCAAAAATTTGTAAG
Source organism: Erythroxylum shatona (assembly GCA_027568895.1). Lineage (NCBI taxonomy): Eukaryota > Viridiplantae > Streptophyta > Magnoliopsida > Malpighiales > Erythroxylaceae > Erythroxylum > Erythroxylum shatona. The sequence goes on along the minus strand of JAOSBK010000205.1, from coordinate 11,394,863 downwards.
CTATAAGATAACAAAAGTAGTGTTATAAACAAAATAAAGTGATAATTATTTTTCAACAAATAAGAAAAGGGAAATAAATAATACCTGGAGAAAGTTTTCTTCTTTGTCGAATAACAATCGTTATTTCAAAATCCCTATAACACAACTTGTAAAGCTCCATTTGTGAGCTTAAAATATCTTACATCGCGTCAATGCTAACAATTGTTGTAATAGTTAAAAGCATGCCTTTATTAACTTCAGCTTGCTTAGTAAGATTCAGTTTAAAATAGACATTAGGATTCAAAAATGCCTCAGCTGCAAATAACGGAGAAGAAAGTTGTCTTTCTTTTCTCTCATTAATAATTAAAAGATATGGTGTGTGTATAAAAAAGACTTATGTTTCACATTAACCTTTATTGCTTCCGCCGCTCTCTCCATAGCATTAAAAATATAACCTATTGTTAACTTTTCTTTACTATCAGCAAAGCAAAGCACTCTCTCAAAAGGCTCACAAACTCAGATAACAAATTAACATTGAGACCAAAATTCTCTATCTTCCAATATAATATTAAAAACCTCCACTCCAGTGCTAAGATGCAATCCATTTATCACTTGTAAATATTTGTCTTAACTCTTTCTTCATCGAAACAAAAGACTGAAGTGATAAGAAATTTATGGCAAATCTTATCACAACAGGACGACACAAATTCCTACCATTAGTAAATTCTTTTCTCATCAAATTTAATACCCAGGCACGATTATAAATAAACTTTCTCACATTTTTAGCTTTCTGCATAATCTCATCAATAACAGAAAAATACATAGGAGCACCTATATTCTCTAATATTAGGTCAATGCAATGTGCAACACAAGGAGTCCAAAAAAAAGAATTATATGTATTCTGCAACCTTTTTTATGTCGCTTTATAAGCAGAATCATTGTCAGTAATAAACTGAACAATGCTTTCCAGCCCTACTTCTTTCACAACTTTATCAAATATCGCAAACAAAGTCTCGATATTTCTAATAAGGCCAGATGCATTAATATATTTCAAAAACATAGAGCTATTTGAAGAATAAACCAAAAAATTTATAATAGGTTCTTGTCTCTTATTTATCCAACCATCACACATGATTGAACATTCATAAGTACCCCAATTCACTCTTCTTTCAGCTAAATAATTTCTAATTTTAGAAACAACACAACTCAAAAGTTTACCGCTTAAGTTATTAATCGAAGGACCTTTGTATCTTGGATCATAAGAGGCTATTGCATCCATCATAGGTTGATAATAATTGATACAATCATATTTTATATATTTTTCGAACTTTATATTTAGCATCTTGCATGTGTTTTATGGATATTTATGGCCTTTTCATCATGTTTTATAATTATTAGAGC
>JAOSBK010000205.1:11377581-11393383 GCA_027568895.1 Erythroxylum shatona | reverse complement strand
ATATAGAGGAAACTCTGCCGAAATTTTTATAAATTCTAGTTCACATCTAACAATTTAGGTTATACAGATAGGAAAAGTCATTGGGCATCAAGCCTACACCTATCCAGCTGTTTTTGCACACTCACACTAAGAAACATGATGGTGTGACATTCATCAACACCCGATGTAGAGAGTTGAATGTAAGTGAAATTAATACATTTTTATAATTTCTTAACAATAATACCTTACTAATGTAAACATTACTTCCTAATAGGACCAAATACAACAAAACATTCAGTGACAGTCTCAGGAGGAACAACCTGTAGATGAGACTCATACGTATCTTGATGTTGTGGGTGGTAGGGACCGTCGTGAAAGAATATTCGGGCTAGGTTCATATGCGAACACATGTTATTCACACTCTTCCCTATCCAATACAGCAGCATCTGCTAGGCCAAAGCAAAGCAATGAAGTAACCGAGTTTCAGGTCATAGTGGACACATTGAGGAAGTAGATAGGGTCTTTGAAAGAGGCTAACGTGAATCAACGGATGAAGCACATGGAGCAGATAGCTAAGATGAGAGAGGAGATAGGGGACGTGGCAAAGTTGAAAGGGAGATAGAGCAGATGTCAAAGATCAAAGAGGAGATGGAGCAGATGGCTAAAATGCAAGAGCAGATGGAGCAGGCAGCTAAGATGAGAGAAGAGATGGAGCGGCTTGCTAAGATGAGAGCGGAGATGGAGCAGATGGCTAAGATGAGAGAGCAAATGGCTCAATTTAGACAGGAGATGGAACAGTTAAAGGGGAGGCTTAACATTTCAGAGCACCTACAATCACCACGACATTAGCTTGTCCTTGTCATTTGCTTTCAGTTAAAAACATAAGTTATGCACATTGTAATGTTTTTATTATCAATTATAATTAAAATAATTGATACGTTATATTATCAATTAATTTTTTGATTAATCAAATTATATATATATATATACAAATTAATTTATTATGAACAAATAATTGGTAACTCTTAACATTATGGATTTATCACAACATCATAAAATTGGAATTTATTTAAAAAATCTCTAACCTGCTATTACCGATAGAAAAAATTCCGTCAAAAATTTTATATTTATTTACTGACAGTGTGTGATAAGATGACTTTTCTAGTTTATTACCTTCGATTTACTGGCGGTAATTTTTCCGTTGCTAAATGTTACCGACGGAAATTCATGTTATTTGTTCCGTTGTTAAAATTTACCGATGTTAAATTGACCATTGCTAATACATTTTCGACCGTTGGTAAATTATCGATGGAATATCACCGTCGGTAATTTTAACTACGGTCCTTTTAGCAACGGCTTTGTCCGTCTTCAATTTCCATTGGTAATTACTTTTATCGACAGAAATTGACCACTTACCGATAGAATATTCTGTTGGTAAACAGCTAATTTTTTGTAGTGACCCATTTTTGGCATGGACAAATCAGTTTTGTCCTCTAAGCCTGTAAAGATGATAATGGCACTTGTTTGCTTGTTCCATGCGTTTGTCGAAAGTGAGCCTTTGTAAGATGAAATTCAAGAAATGGGAATAAGGGAAGGAGTAGGGCCATTCTGCATGATCTTTTTCTAACTTATTGAGTCTACACTACTAAGGAAAAGAGTGAACATTTTCTCTTTTTTGGACAATAATGTTGACTTGGTTATTCTTTTGACTATTATTTTCAAGTGCATTTTGCATATTCTCAGTGACATCGCGAAATCCAATAATTTGTCCTTTGTAGGGAAAAAATATCGTGTTTCTTTTGTGTGACATTAACGGTCTGCTCATTATTTTTCCAAATTAGTCACGCAAGGTGTCACTAATTATCGGCATTTTATATTATTATTAGTCAGAAAGTGCAATTTCATTTTAGTTAAATCATCATTACATCAAGTTCATGACCCATATAATTCTCCACTAAAATTCAAACTATAATATTGCAAGTATAAAGAATTTACATTCTCTTTGATTTACATATTTTCTTACTAATAACCCTTTCAAATTGATAATGAAAAAGATGCATGAAAGCGGTTTTGTTATATTTTAGAACCAGAATTTAACCAAAAAAATAAAATAGAAAGGAGATAATACAATAGACAATTTATTGGTGAGTTACACTTTACATTGATGCTAAAGGTCTAAATATATAAGCAATGAAATAACAAACTTAGCTAATATCTAGATCAAAATTAAGCAAACAAATCAAAATTTTAAAAGTTTAAATTCTAATAGATAACAACTTTATCTTAATAGATAAAATTTTATCTTCTAACAAATAACAGATTTTATTTTTACTACTTTAGCTTAACTATTCCCAAATTTATCTTTAAATTAAGCTATATTTTTAACAACTTTGAATCATTTTTCAAAAAGGTTAACCTTTTAATTGAAAGTGAATACAAGAACCATGGTCCTTGCCCAAATCTTTACTGTTAAAAGTTTTCTTGAACTCATCATCAATATCATAAAAGTTGAACAAACAAAAAGTATATGGATGCATGAATCAGATTTTCTTTTGGGTAAATGAAACTAGATAATTGAATGAAAATGATATAGATAGATAATAAGTGAAACGGGAATAAGTTGTCATTTATACGAAGGAAGAAGCTATAATAGTTGAATAACCATTGACTACCCTAACACTCCATGTTTTCTTTTTCTTCTTTTTATAACAATGATAAGAAATATGTTATCAAAATGGAAGAAGCTATAATAGTTGAATAACCATTGACTAACCTAACACTCCATGTTTTCTTTTTCTTCTTTTTTATAACAAGGATAAGAAATATGTTACCAAAATTGAATAAATACACACATGAATAAATTTTTAGGAATAATTTCGGGTGAACCACAAAGAATAAGAAGAAATGGTTCATCTTAAGATTTTTAGTCTAAATTTAATAATAACTGTTAGGATATATGTTATATATCTTTTATTTAATTTTGGCATTGTTTATTAATTGGACATATAAGACTTTAATTGAATAATGATTTGGATTCAAAAGCTATATCGATAATCTTCTAGTTGAAAAAGAATCCTATCTTAGTTTGAATTCTATCTTAAATGGAGGTATAATACATCACTTGTGTGTGAAGTCTTTTTTATGAAAAAGGAAATAATTGCACCTGTGGTGGAAAATAATTCTTTTTTTGCGGTAATCGGTTTTCGTGTGGTGGACTGTAGCTTGAGAAAAGTTTCCACACATGCTATTGTCTATGACCGTCTTATAATTGATGGAAAAGAGCATAGATTTCATGGTTTTATTGTCCAGCTTTGGAGTTTGGACGATCATTTGCCTCTTCCTGGCATAATTGTTGGTGATATTGGAATGAAGTTTGTTGGCAGTGGTGCATATGACACAATGGACAATGGTTTTTTAAAATTTCATCATGTGTGAATCCCAAGGGAATAAATGCTATAGAGTTATGGCTTTGTGTTGGTGTTTATGTGAATTAGTCCATTATTGTTGCGACGACTTCCAGATCTATTTCAATGGAGCTGAACCTATTGAAAAGTTGTTCTTCTCTTTTATCTCAAGTTTATTATCGTTTTTGTTTCTAGTTATTTTAATCGCTTGAGTTGTTCATTTAATTATCTTTATTATTAAACAGTGTGTGTAAATCCTATGTCGAGGTTAGTACGAGGTGGTCATACTATTGGGTGTGAAATTCTTTCATGAGAAATAAAATTGAGAGATAGTGTTAAGGGTTGAGAGGTGTCGGCTCAGTAAAGCCTTGGGTAAATCTATTATGCTTCGGAGAAAGTTATTAAGTTAAGTGCGGGCACCACAGACATAAACAAAGTGTGTCAAACTGCGTTACCAAATTTCTGATGTTATTTTTTATTTCATTTTTTATTGTTTTTGTTTGTGCTACAGATGTCTACAGTAAAATTGGAAAGTTTGTGAAACAACTACCCCTCTGATTTTTCAATTAGTATTAGAGAAAGGTCACCGATTCAGAACTTGATAGCAAGTTGGTGCAGATCCTAGTTTCACAAACATGGCCATAAGAGAAGGGGCATCAATTATCAGGCCACCATTGTTAGACGATTCCAATTATCCTACATGGAAATTACGGATGAAAGTCTTCATCCAAGCTTAGGGTACTAAAGCTTGGCATTCGGTAGTACATGGGTGGATGCATTCGATGATCACTGATGATAAAGGGGAGACAATTCAAAAAGATCCATCTAAATAGATAAGAGCTGAAGAAGAAAGTGTACTTAGAAATTCACAAGCAATGTATGCGATATTCAGTCCTGTTGATGAGGGATGCTTTTCAATGATATCAACCTGTGAATCAGCTAAAGAAGCGTGGGATGTTTTCCAAACTATTCATGAAGGGTCAAAATCTGTGATAGTGTCGAAACTACAGACGTTAGCTGTGAGGTTTGAAGAATTGGGGATGGATAAAAATGAGACAATCAGAGACTTTCATGAAAGATTACGAGATATAGCGAATCAAGCACATCAACTGGGGAAGAAATATTCCAATCTGAAACTAGTCAAGAAGATGTTGAGATCATTACCTCCAAGGTTCGTTCCAAAAATTGCAGTAACCAAGAAGACTCATGACATCAATAACTTGTCATTAGAGAAGATAATTGGAATTCTTACAAATTTCGAAATGAATTTGTTGAGTGACGCTCGAGAGAAGAAGAAAGGATTAGCATTACAAACCAAGATTGGTAAAGTCATGAATGACTTAGAAGATAAATCCAACGAGAATGAGGATATAAAGCTATTAACACGAGAGTTCAGTAAGTGGCTGAAGAGGGTGAAAAAGGACAGACCCGAGTTTAGACAAAACATTGGGAGCTCATAGAACAACAACTTCAAACAAGCCAAAACTCAAAAGGGAGAAAGAAAGGTAAAGAGAATTCATGAGTGTCAAAGTTTTGGACATGTTCAAGTAGAGTGTGTTAATACCATGGAGAAGAGAAAAGAAAAATCCCATACGAGCACTTGGAATTATAACGAATCTGGAAGTGAAGAAGAAGTTGTGAATAGTGATGTGTTAGTTACTTTGTACAGCAAAAGTCTAGTTACTTGTTTAACAGTAACCGAGAAGGAAGTAACTGAAGACAAAAAATGAGTAAATTGGAAATTTTTGAAAAAATGTAGACCATTTAGTTCAAAGCCCATTCTCATATTATGACAGTGATGACAATACTTTAGATGATAAAAAAGGAAGATATTTATGAAGCCTATGAGTTAATGTATGAAAATGGGTGAAAGTATGTAGAAAGAATGAAAGATTGAAGGAAGAGAATCTCTCCAAAAAGAACACTATCCAAGAATTAGAAAAAAAATTGATGTTGACATTAGATGAGCTTGGTAAAGCTAGAATAAAATTAGTAAACACTAAAAAGTGATTGAGAATATTGAATGGAGGCACAGAAAAACTAGAAAAGTTAATAAAAATTGGTAAGGTTAAAGGGGATCTTCAAGGCATTGATTATAAGGGTAAGCGCTCTAAAGTGAATGAGGAGAAAAATAATATGTCTAGATCTGTCCGAGAAGAAGAAACATTGAGAAAGAATTGAAGATTTGTACTGACGTATCATTTTTACAAAATTATCAGGCATATAAGGCCGAGATGCTACAAGATGTTACAAATTATGTTTCAAATGGGTCAAAATCGAAAATTTAGACACTCTCTATTAAATTGCCAGCAGCAACCCATTCACTAAACATTCACTAAACATAATTCTTTATCTTATCATATTCATCCCTTAGATGCTTCCACACTTATTATCTACTCTATAACAAGTCAAAATCATCATTTATCTTACATAAATCTATCCCACCAAAAACTAGAAATTTAGGTTGGGAAAACTTTCCACTTTATCTTCAAATCTCTTGGTATTTGATGAGTACCTCTGCTTAATCAAGATCTCTCCAATTTATGCTCCAAAACTATGAAAAATGGTAGTTGCACTCTTCTTCGCCCTCCTTGGTTGAATGTGCCTTCTTTTTTCTTCTTTTCTCCCTTCTGTTTGATCTCTCATGTTTATGTTCAAATGAAGACAAAAGTCTTACTTTATTCTTTTTAATGCCTGTCTAATGGATTCCACACTTCACCTTCCTATTGGTTTTCTTCTAATGACTCATTCTTCCACTAACACCATGTAAAATGACCAATTTACCCTTCATGACATGTAAAAAGACCAAATTGTCCTTTATTGAATTTAATTCATCAACTAACCAAATTAAGTTATGAAAATATTTCGTAAACGTCTTACCAACGAATTGACAATGAAATACTCTAATCAGGATCAATACTTATTGATTGGATTCTTTAAAAATTTTCGAATGGGATTAAAATCATTAATACTCATTACTTTCCAAAAAGGGCATTTTAGTCCTAAACTTTCGGAACTCCTGAAATCCATCACATAGGACTTATTTTCGATCTGTTTCAGTATCATTAAACTCTAATACTTATTCTAGATATTTTTCATTATTTCGAGATTGGGTCCTACAAAAATTCGTTATTCATCTGAAAATGTTATTAACCGAACATAAAAATTTATATTCAATTAAAGGAAAGTTTTGGGGTTTTACAATCACCCCTTCTTATAAAAATTTCATCCTCAAAATTTAACTAAGCATATATGTTCAAAACAAGTAGGAATATAATGCATGCATTTGTCGCTAAGGCTCCCATATAGCTTCCTCTACTACGTGATTCCCCCACAGTACCTTAACCAAAAGAATGATCTTATTACGCAAAACTTGTTCTCTGCAGTCGAGGATTTGTACAGGTCCCTCCTCAAAAGTCAAGTCTTCCATTAGGTTCACCAGTTGTTCAATGATTACATGTGAAGGGTCTACTAGGTACTTATGAAGCATGGATAAATAGAATACGCTGTGAATCATCGCGAGTAGCTTCAATCGATATGCCATTGACCCAATTCTTTCTGTGATCTCATACAGTCCCATACAATATGGACTTACCTTACCGCGTTTCCCAAATCTAAGCACACATTTCCAAGAAGAAATCTTGAGAAATACTCTATCTTCAATTTCAAATTCAAGATCCCTACAATGATTATCCACGTAGCTTTTCTGGCTATCCTGAGCTATCTTTAATCTGTCTCGAATAACTTGAATTTTATCTGTTGTCACCTGCACAAGCTCGGGAGCTACTAGTTTCATTTTACCAACTTTATCCCGACATATTGAAGTTCTGCATTTTCTCCATAAAGAGCCTCATAAGGGGTCAATCTAATACTGACCTAATAACTGTTATTGTACACAAACTATATTAGTGGTAGGTGCGTGTCCCAACTCCCCTTAAACTCCATAACACAGGACCTAAGCATATCCTCAAGTGTCTAGATAGTTCTCTATGACTGTCCATCCGTTTGGGGTTGAAAGGCATTGCTAAACTTCAAGTGTGTACCTAAGGCTTTCTATAAGCTGGGCCAAAATCTTGATGTAAAACTAGGGTCAAGGTCTGAGACAATAGAAATCGGCATGCCATGGAGTCTCACTATCTCATCTATAAGCTAACTTGTTTAAAGGATAATCATTCTTAATTGGAAGGAAATATGCAGACTTTGTTAACCTGTCCACTATCACCAATATAGCATTGTGCCCCTTCTGACTCCGTGGAAATCCTACTACGAAGTCCATAGTAATCTTCTCCTGCTTCCATTCTGGGATAGGGAGAGGCTACATTAATCCTGCAGGCTTCTAATGTTTTGCTTTAACCTGCTGACAGGTTAGACACTTAGAAATGAACTATGTTATTTCCTTCTTCATCCCTTTCTACCAATAGTGTTCTTTGAGAGTGTGGTACAATTTCATGCTACTTGGATGCATAACGTAAGCTGAGGAATGATCTTCCTCTAAGATCTCTTTCTTTAATTCTTCTACATCAGGTATACATAATCATTACCCCCTCATCATTGTACCATCTTCCTTGATGGTAAGATCCATTCTTTGCCCAATCTCAACTTCTGTCTTCAATTTCATTAATTGTGAATCTTGTTTCTGTCTCTCTCTAATCTGATCCACTTAGTTGGGACGAACATGAAAGGTAGCAATTAATGTCGCTTAGTCTATCATATTCAATCTCACTCCTAGAGACTTCATTTCCACTAGAAGTGGAAGATATATTGTCTTTAGTTGTGCTATAGAACTGGTAGGTCTCCTACTTAAAGTATCAGCCACTACATTGGCTTTTTTGAGGTGGTACTCTATCGTATAATCATAATCTTTCTTTAACTCCAACCACTGTCTCTACCTCATATTGAGTTCCTTCTGAATAAACAAATATTGTAGATTCTTATGATCCATGAAAATTCTACAAAAAAATACCATACAAAATCCTACTGGGCTTTTGTGACCATTTGTTCAACAATTTTTTTTGTCGCTAAATACATTTTGTGACAATTTTGTTTCTTTTAGCGACGTTATATTTCGTCTCCAATACCTTACTATATTGTAGTGCCATTACCAGGAGCTTAAACAAGCCAAAATGAAGCATAGATAAACAATTAGAACAAAAGCATACGCCGATAAACAATTCGAAGTGAAGATAAATGAAGAAGAAAGCAACTAAGGCTTTATGGAAACTTGGCGTTAAGGTTTTATGCGATAATAACATATCTGATCAGCGTAAAAGTGCGCAAGCGAAAGTGTGGTGGTTATAGAGGGTTTAAAGTACCCTGACTACAAGATATAGTTTAATATCTCAACTCGCACCCAAATTCATACCAAGACCCTTTTTTTTTTTAAATGAAGCCAGGTATAATCAATGGCTGAGCCGGGTCTTACTTACTCTCATTATGGTTCACGTCCATAAAGGGACATAAAGGGGATAGAATATGGATTTTGCGATATTAAATATAACGAATTAGCTCTTTTTGTACGAGGTTTCATGGATGTTAAAATATGGATATGATTTTACGCTTAGGATTGAAAACAAGGGTTTCTTATAAGGTGGGACAAAATTCAAAATATTAACTGCTGTGACCAAAAACACTGAAACCTTACGTGGCTATGGCTGACATCTCTATGGCTCTAAGATTTCAGGTTTGAGCACGTGAATTTCAAATTTGATTAAGAAAAAAGCACAAAAGTGATGGAGAATGGGTAAATTAGAAATATATGGAGATCAAAAGTGATAGTGTACAATGACATAAGCTAACATAAACAATGCGTTAGATGAGGAGGGAGGGAAGGGGGAAGCGGATAGAAAGGTGGAAACGACACGTGAAGACGTTACTATTGGCAAAAACAAAACTAAAATAAGGGAGGTGAGGCCAGGACGCGATCAAAACGGAACAATTCATATTCGTCATTATTTATTCGATTTACTAGCCAAAAAAGAAATTGCAGTTTCAAAACTTCTCTCCGCACCCATCGCTCCCTTAAATATGCAAAAATAGCAACACCATAATCTTTTCCTTTTTATAGATACAAACAATAAAAAGCAGCAACTGTTTTTACAAGAAACAACCCAACTACAACTGGGAGACAGACACACTCTGAGGAAACAGGAATAACTCAAAACAGAGAAAGTGTTTGAGGAATTAAATACACAACATGTCGTGGCAAACTTACGTGGATGATCATTTGATGTGCGACATCGAAGGCCAAGGCCACCATCTCACCGCCGCTGCCATTGTCGGCCATGACGGTAGCGTCTGGGCTCAGAGCTCCTCCTTCCCCCAGGTCATCTCTCCCCTTTTGATGCTCATGTCTGAAATTTTTTACTTCATCTCTTCTGTAGGGTTTTTTTTTAATTGTTTTCATCTGTTAAATTGCATGGTTTGTTCGATAATGTCGGTTTCTCTCTTCAGTTTAGGTGCGTCGATCTGAATCTATTTAGCTTAAAAATGACTACTTTCGTCAACGTGGAGAAATGTGGTTTCTCTTGTGTCATTTGATGTGTAACATTACTTAGGGTCAGCCATCACTTGATTCAATCTTTGCGTGTTGATCAGATTTAGCAATGTTTGCCTAGGGAGGATTAATGAATATTGCTCCCACTGTGCTTTTGTTGACAGGAACCGGTACTCGATTCTTGTGAATATGTTTCGGTTTTCTGTCCACGTTTGCTTAGCTAGCATTTTCTGGGTTGTCTTTATTGGAAACCTATAAGCCTCTTGTTACACTGTATACAGCCACGCAGAATAAACCTAACAACTGCTTGTGAATGACATGTTTCATGTCATCTCTTTCGGTCGCTAGACTGAGTTACATTTAGTTTCTTTTCTTGATAACCCATAATTAAAAGAAAAATGGCATGCTTACGGCTGATCTTATCATTTTCGATGTAATTTTACATGATTGCCTTCATCTGTATTCATTTTTGTATGTATCCTTGTCCTACATACCAGTGTCACCTTGAAGGAGTTCTAATCTATTATTTGTTCATCATTTTCAGTTGAAATCTGATGAGATCACAGGCATTATGAAAGATTTTGAGGAACCTGGTCATCTTGCACCTGTAGGCTTACACCTTGGAGGCACAAAATACATGGTTATTCAGGGCGAGCCAGGAGCTGTAATTCGTGGAAAGAAGGTGATGTATATAATTAATAATACTTTATTATGTCAATATCAATGAATAAAAACTTGATTTGGCATCTAGATCTGGTTTCATGTTTCTATCCTCGAATATTGTGGCATCTCCTTTCTCATTGGATGATAAGAGTGAAAAGAATTGCATGGTTGAGATTGCTGGAATTGCAGCATGTATTCAACTTCAGTAACATGCTTTGACTGTCTTGCATTGGTAGGGATCTGGCGGGGTAACCATAAAGAAGACTGGCCAAGCACTTATTTTCGGTATCTATGATGAGCCTGTCACTCCTGGACAGTGCAACATGGTTGTTGAGAGGTTGGGGGATTACCTCGCTGATCAGGGGCTGTAGGCCTAGTCTAAGTCATAAATTACAATATATCTTCGCTTGGGACTTGGGACTTGGGAGTACGAGTACGACCACTATTTTCCTTTCTCCCCCATTTTTGCCTTTTATTTTACGAGCATCTGCAGAAAGCGTCGAGCTGGCAGTGAAGATGTTGGAAATAATAACCTTTATGTGAAGACTAGATATTGGCTGTTTGGTATTTAGCAGTTAAGCTTGCATCATCTTTCTTGGTATGTCTTGATTTTTATGTGTCCTGCTCCAGTTTTGTTATCACCTTTTCTTGGTGCAAATGGCAGTGAGTACTTGAGAACATTCTTAAGTTATATTTCACTTTTCAGTATCTTCACTTGAGTGCACTCGAGTAGCTTTCAGTGAAGCTAGTGATTTGTGCTTATCTCTGTTGGTTTCCTTTCTTGTTATCCAAACCAAGTTGTGGATTAACATTTGAAAAGCTAGAGTTGAAACAAATACTACGCCTGTCCCTGTCACCACAGGAGGAAGAGTACTTAACAGCGTTAAATAGGTGATCTTTCTCTAGGACAGGAGGAGCACGAAAAAGAACATGCTAGCCATACAAGTAAAGTTGACCCCACATAAACATTTATAACTATTATCTTAATTTGGCCCACAAAATATGAAAGTCCTATGGCTTGTGGATTCAACCCAAAAAAATAGCTCTTGTATATTTGTCCCTCGGGGTGTAGTGTGTAAGCGACAGAGCCCAAACCTAGAGCCTGAGCTGCAACCGACCCAATTATAGTTCATTTAGTGGAAGAAGCTGAGCCTGAGTCGTAATAACTCGTAATTGTGAGGATGCGGTGTGATAATATTTGGAAGCGATAAAGTGGATATGGGCATCTTTCTTTTTGAAAGGAAAAGATAAAGTGGATCTATCTGTCTATGTTATGATTGAAAAGTTTTAAGCCCCTAGGTTTTACCTCTTCTCAAGCCAGCTAATGGCTCCTGTGGCTCACTCTTTTACATCACACCTTTCCTCAATCGGTTCTTTGATCAAGTTGGTTGGTGCAACCGCATTTGATTCCAGTGCTTCCATGGTCAAAACGTTTTTGTTTTGATGATGAACAAAAAGGAGCAAATGAAAAAGTAAATTCTTTTTTTGTTTACACTAAACTTCTATAACTTAATAATATTATAATATTAATTTGTACAACTGTTTAATTATCTAAGTTTAGATTTTAAAAATATATTAATCATATATAAACCAAACTTTTGAATGAGTTAAATTTGTGTTTAAAATAACTTTGCAAGCATTAATTGAGTAACCTGACAATTTTCTTTTCAAAGCAAAAAAAAAATAGATTATGTAGAAAAAGAGAAAATAGAAGTGAGATGTGGAGTAGTTCCGCGTCCCGTTGCTTCAACGCAATATCTAATAATTTTCTAACGAACTCGGGTCGCTACTGGCTAAGGCTTCACAGATAAGAAAGAGAGATACGGAGACCCAAAGCCTAACATATCGCACTTAGCTCCTTCTCTCTCCTCTGCCGCCCTCTCTCTCTCTCTTGCCCATCTTACCAAATACCTTGAGTACAGAACCATCTCTTACTCTAAGCGCAACCTCAAACTCCAATCTTGGAAGAACAACAACCATGTCGTGGCAACCCTACGTCGATGATCACCTTATGTGCGAAATCGAGGGCAATCACCTCTCTGCAGCCGCCATCATCGGCCAAGACGGCAGCGTTTGGGCTCAGAGCTCTAACTTCCCTCAGGTCCTCATTTCCTTCACTTCACTTTCTGGCATCTTTTAAAAGTTGCATATGAGATGGATACGCTGCCCCATTATTTCTTTTGATCTGACTTCTTTATTTATTTGAAGTTTGAACATTGTTCATCGATTTATTATCTTGTTGGCCTTATTTTAAGTTCGTGACTCTTGATCCACTGTTATTAGGTCGGTGCTGAGAAACTACTTGATCGATGTGGGAGCTTTTTGGTTTTCCTGATAATGAAATTGGATGTGACTATTGGTTGTGTCTATATGGGTATATTTGATCTCTTGGGTTAGTAGGTTTTCCGCTTAGTTCTATGCATCTTTCATCATTTAGGCTGAGATTCTGAGACTGGGAATTAACCTTTTGATATTGAAAACTATAACCTTTATGGTCAAAGATTCAAGATCGTTGACATTTATACTGTCAAAGTTGTGATTGCAATTCTTATTATTCGTAGGTGCCCTGGCACTTGCATGCTAAGTGCTCTCTTGCATTTTTGTGGTCCCATATGGATATACAAAACCGTATTTTGCTAAGATTCCTTTTGTTCTACTGCTCATCTGATGTTGTCTTCAGTTCAAGCCCGAGGAAATTAGTGACGTCATGAATGATTTTAAAGAACCTGGCTTTCTTGCACCCACCGGATTGTACCTTGGTGGCACCAAATATATGGTAATCCAAGGAGAGCCAGGAGCTGTCATTCGAGGAAAAAAGGTGATGATCTTGTACCAGGAAGTTATTTTTAGTTTGTTTGCCACCCTACTTATTTGCTAGGGGAACAATACAAAACAATTTGTGTTTGCTTGAAAAATTAACTAAGTGTTATGAATTCCCAGAATTCCCCATCTCCAAAATTTGAACTGAAATTGCTCAAAATGTAAACAATCTGAAAAATGTGATTGTCACACGCGGTAAGGCATATTTTTGTTGAATCTAGCTAGATTATCACTCTGCAGAAGTGGAGGGCTGGGTTGATTTTAGACAAGAAGGCAATAGCTTCCTGACCTCAACATCTGTATCAGAATGTGTGATGTTACTACTCGATGGCTTTCTACTTTGTCTTCTTGCAACTGAAATCTGAAATCTGGCGTTTATTTTTGTTAGGTTTACCATTTTTAAAACTTCTGAGGCGTTTATGTCTTTAATTTCAGGGACCTGGTGGTGTTACTGTTAAGAAAACCAGTCAGGCTTTAATCATTGGTATTTATGATGAGCCGATGACTCCAGGCCAGTGCAATATGATTGTTGAAAGGCTTGGAGATTATCTCATTGATCAGGGTCTTTGATCATGTTGTGTGGTTATAGTTGCAGTTTTCTTGGCTTTCTATACATGCTAGCATCTGCCAATGGCCTGTTTTTTGACTGCAGTGAAATAAGTTATGGAAGTATTGAAACTCGCGGGAACACTTTTTTCATAGAAAATATTTGGTGCTTATTTATGAGCTCTCTGTTTATGTACTATTTGATTTGGTGTATTTGGTATTGTCAAGTATTGTACTTTCTCTGAATTGAAATGAATCGTATATGGCGGATGCTGTAATTTGAACCTTTTGTTCCTTTTAATTTGTTCCTTTTCTTTTATGGTGGATATTCAACGGGAGGACATTTTGATTCCATGGATGAAATCTCTCTTGGGATTGACGAAAGCTTTCGCAAATGAAAAGCTTACCCAAGGAGAAGTATACCATCAAGTTTGGAGACTCAGCATTGCGTTTTGCTCTATCAATTTGGTTGCCTTTATTGAAGGCAAAAGGTCTCTTTTTTTTTAATTACATTAGGTATCTCGACTTAGCCGGATTAATCCTAAGCTCCTAAGACCCCACCCCAAGAGTCTTAGAGGATGTAAACCTGGAATCCCAAGATCCCTCAGGTTCTTACGTAGTCTGTACACTTCTGCGCACAAGGAATCTTCACATACGTGATTGTTCAGCTGATGATTGATCGCTGGCCTCTCCTTGCTCAGCATCAGGTTCTCATCAGCTCCCAGGTTTCCTAGTAGCTCCAACTTCTACATTGCCGCTGAAAGCGAGACGTCCGTAATTGATCCGATCAAGGAGTTTTATTCAGGGGCTAGAAAATCATCAATAGGAACAGTTCTTATTTCTCCTCCTTTTGCGTGACTCGAACTCAAGACCTCCTGAAAGGGAGAGCCTTAAGTGAGGAGCTAAAACTATTAGGTCACTCCTACTTGTCGACAAAAGGTCAATTTTGATTTTAGCTTTTACAACATATACAGATAAAACCTTAACCGATTCAAAATAATGAAAAACTTGAGGGTTATATGATGTCCTCAACTTTTGTAATTTTAATATTAATTTATTCTTTGTAGGACCAATGCCAAAAGAAGTTGTCAACTTGAGTACTCTATCATCCTGTGCTGCTTCATATTTTATAACAATTGTTATATAGGTATATTTGATGGCTGAAAAGACTGAGATTGGCAAAATAATTAAGAACTTTTACAATTTAACATAAAGGTGAAATGTGTACACAATGATAATGGTACTGAACTTATCTGTTAAACAATTATTTTGTTGAGAATGGAATCCTGTTTGAACCTCCTTTGTGAGTACCCCTTAACAAAACAGGATCTTGATTGTAAACTTCGCCATATCCTTAATTTTACTCAGGCTTTTTGCTTTCAAGAAAATCTACGTTTTAACTTCTCGGCCGAATGTGTGTTGATTGCTATCTATCTTATCAATGACACTCTTAACTCGTCTCCACAAACGTAAATCACCTTATGAGATTTTTTTAGTCACTCAGCCTCGTATGTTTAAATATTTTTTTGCCTTTACTTTGCAACCGAAGTGTCTCCTGACCCAAAATAATTTTAGCCCATGAAGTCGAAAATGTATACCATGAGTGTGATATTATATGTTTTAAATGCAAGGGCATAGAGTAGATGTAGTTAGAGATAGCAATGACAAGTACGAATCAATCTCATGAGAACTATAAATACTACTATTAATCCTTTTTTCTATTACAGTAAAACCTCGATAAATTAATAATCTCGATTAAATAATAATTTTCTCTGGTCCCGACTTGGGCCAATGAAATAAAATAATAACCTCGCTAAATACATAAGATAATAATTTTAAAAAAATTCCTTGAGGCCCACTGAAAATATAAAATAATAATTCATTAAATAAGTATGAA
>JAOSBK010000205.1:11362492-11377481 GCA_027568895.1 Erythroxylum shatona | reverse complement strand
TAATAAATATTAATTTATCGATAAATTAATAAAATATTCATTTATCGATAAATTAATAACTCCGTATAAGATAATAACTTTTCTGGTCCCAACAATATTCATTTATAGAGGTTTTATTATATATAACTGTCAAATCAAGTTGTGTATTTAATTTAAAACTTACTAAACTAAGATTAAACATAAGAATGAACTAGGATAAAAAAAGTACTACGATAAAAAAATATCAAATAAGTAATACCCAGGTGATGAATCCTCTAAGATATCGTAAACATTAATCATTTATCTTACAATTAAATTATTGATTATTATATCATGAAAATTCATATCATATGTTAATATCTTTATCAAGACTATCAATAACTAACCTTCGATTGATTAACTGAAACCTCTTTCTAGTTAAAACCTCTAAGATTGCATTACTCAATTTGTGAATTTTATTATTAGTTTTGACCATAATTCGAAAGATTTATGTCGACCTATCTCTAATTTTACATATAACTCCATCAAATTATGATAGATCTATTTATATAAGAGGATTTCTAAATCTTAATCATATGGAATCAACTATTGAACTAATATCTTAGACATATTAATTTAATAATATAAACGCATAATGGAATCACAATAAATCAATCAATAAAATTGCATTGAATAAAACACTATATCATACTATCCATCTCAACTTAAGGTTCATCATACCTAAGCACTAAAAAAATTAGTCTCTTAACATAAAAAATGAAACCAACATTAATTATTTAGAATAATACTTAGAAAGAAAAGGATCTATGATCTATATATCTCATTTATCACTATTGAAATCTCCTCCAAACTTGGATCAAAAGCTGCTCTTTATCAGATCTCTTGAAGTAATTTTCATGTTTTCCTCATCCTAAGTTTAAAACTGCTTCTTCTACCCTCTATCTGGTGTTTAATCTGATTTGAATTACTTCCTTCTTTGTCTAGACTTCATAATTTCCTTTTAAAGTATGAAACTTGGGTTTCTAAAATATATACGGTTACTTATAAGACCATGTGAGTGACTGTGTATCTCAAAATTGCCTTAAATATTGCAACTTTACACATTTCCAGAAGCTTATATAGGCTACATATAAGATCATATATGTCACATATACAAGCATTTATATATATTCACACAATCATAAATAGTGTCTTCAAAACTTCACACGTTTACAGTACTTTATACTACCCTTGGACATGACTGTATGTCTTTAAAGTTGCATCAATTATTCTATTTTGTGCCTTGATTTTGCTCAAATTCTTTTCCTTTTAGTTTATGAAGGCAATTATTGCCTAAAACACACTTGAAGTAAAATATGTACCAAAAATAATATAAAACTATCAAATAACAACCAAAACACACTAAATATAGGTATAAAAATATAGCCAATTAATTGTTTATCAAACATTCCCATACTTAAGTTTTAGTTTGTCTTCAAGCAAATCATAATTCAAATCATCAAACTTAAAGACACCTATCCCTTATTAACCTCAACCTATCCATCCACACCCTAAATCATCATTTCATATCAATCAAATCAATATGTAATTAAATTTATCCTGAAACCAACCTATATAAGTCAATATCAATAACAATCATATAAGTAATCTTTTTGAAATTAAGCACAAATTTTCGCACCCTTACTAAGGATTCACTTAATACACTCAAAATGTTCAGAGTGGAAAGTGCAAGAACTCTCAAATCAATATATAAAAGGATTCTTAACTATAAGCTTGTAATAAAATCATATCTCCACCACGTATAAGTAAACAAGAAACAAAAACAAAAAAAAAGATTTGTTAGAAGGTTTTAATGATGATTAGGTAAAGATATGATAGAGATTATAAAAAAGGTAACAATATTAAAGGAAATTTACATAAACAAAATTACGTGAAACTTAGTTCTTCACAACATAGGTCTTTAACACTATAATTCCTTTGGTACAACAACTCCAATGCTTTTTTTTGACTAATATTTATTTTTGAAAACTTCTTCGAACAAATTTGGAGAGAATAAGAAATTATAACAATAAAATACTTAAGAGAAGACATATTAACATTCACCATGTACCAACAATTAAAAAAACTTTAGACCTCTTTAAAATTCTTCAATATAATCCAAGTTTTAAGCAAATGTAAATCCTTCAGGGTTCAAAATAACGAAAAAATATTTCAAGAAAAATAAGGTAAAGGTTATTAATATGGTTATAATCAATGAAAAAGCTAAGTTTTAAAAGTGATTACTCCTATGGGATAAAATATGATAGGATAACATTCAAGAAAATATGCTAAAATAAATTATTAAATCTAAATGTCTTTATCATTTCAATGCTTCTATTTTAACATTATGGTCTCAATATGGATAATAAAAGCAAGTTCTAGAATCATCCATCCATTAATGATAATATATCAAAGAATAAAAGAGCTTAAAATAATGATGCATTTGCTTTTAGACTTAAAGGTTCACAAAAAAGTTTTATATGTATAGATAATATGCAATTTTCATTCAAATTAATTATCTCAGTGATTACTAAATTTATGATTTATAAAAGCAAATCTATTCTAACTTTCACCCTTTTACATACTAATTCAAATAATCGATAATAATCTAAAGTATTTTGAACATATTTTAACTAAATTAGAATGTCAGTTAATAAGAATTAATAAAGAAATCTAAAAAGAATTCAAAATTTTCATCAACCTATTTCTCATGCTTATAATTGTTTATTGTCCCTAACGTACACATTAAAAGCACAGATAAATAAAATATTAACAAAAGCACAAAAAATGAAAAGTTATAGATTGGTACTTCCCCTAATAATAACATTTATATAATTCTAAATTTGGTGAAGAGTCCATATGATATTTTATGTAACCATCCTTGCAAAATATAAACAAAAGAAAATAAAAATATTGGAAAATAAAAAAGATAAAGAACATGAAAAATAAAAATAAAAAACTAAAATTGCATTACTAATGTTTAGACAAAACAAAATAAAGTAACAAATAAAATAAGAAAATACATAAATAATAAAAGAAATAAAAGAAAACCCTAATAGAGCATCCAGACTGTCGCTGTATTCGTCAATCTCTTAGTGAGTCTGGTATATCGGTCATCAGAGGATCCTCAAGTCTTTAAGTCTCATATTGATGCAAATCCAAAGATAATGCAGTCACTTTAGATGGTAGAGGTGATATGGATATCCTAATGTATCCTGCCATCTGCACTAAAACTTCCTCCATCCATCTATCATGTGCCTCTCGTCTCTCCATCCACTCCATTATTTATTGCCTATTTTACGCAAATATTGCAATAGATTCCCAAGATTTGTCCCATGTACTTCTCAAATCAAGTTATATTAAGTTGGTCTTGATGTCTAGGTGGTGTTGACATCCTAACCGATCTTGAACCAGCCGATAAATCTAAGTTCTCCTACCGCATTGTTCCTTTTGTTTGTGACGATGGTGAACCCTATCTTAATGGCTGCTTTGCTATATTAGGGTGATCCCCGTCTGCTCCAAAAGTTGTCTACTCATCTAAAAGTCCAATTAGTTGATAAATATCTCATGTTAGTCCCTGCCTCTTGCATACTAAGTACATATTCTTCATAACATCCAAATTAAGAGCGACCATAGTACCGAGCAACCTTATCAGGGTAGCCTCTCGAAGACTCCCATCCTCTTCACTAACCATATAATATATAGCCCGCATATTATCCCTATCTTCTTTTCTTTGCTCTAACGCCTGAAAATGGGCTAAGGCATGCCCTCATTGAATTGGTCTTCTCTTGCTCATACGATACATATAGAAAACCTACAAGTTATCGAAAACTTCAAAATTGTAACCTTGCCTACTTAGTGTATGACTCAGAAACTCATAGATGTATCTGAGTGCAGGGTGTTAAAGGGTGGTGGATGCCTTGGATTTCTTGGGGTCATACTCAACCTCCTCGCTGATGGTGGGCTAGATGTCTCAAGCACACATCTTGCATAAGAAGTCTATCCAAAAGGTTATGTACTTATATATCCCTACAAACTCTTAGTTGTAAAGACCCATCATCACAGAGAAATTCGTGTAGCTCATTCTGATCATCTTTCCAAGCATCCAGAACTAAATAATACTCGGTTGATCCCAATCATAGTGGCCCTTTTCCACAAAGAATGTGGAGAACACCTCAAGTGTAAGCTCTCAATAAGAGGGCTCCTTAATCTCAAACAAACAAGACCATAGTCTAATACTCATCAAGTACTGAACTTACTAGGCCAAGCCCATCTACTCCAGCGCCTCTCAATTAATGCATTTACTGGTCTTAAACCTCTTATCCTTAAGCCTCTAATAATGCTCCTTATGGGCCTTAATATTGAAATGTAGTAAGTCATTTCACTCTAGTAGACGTATTTTCTCATGCTTATGGTTGACGAGCTCTACTCGAATCTTTGAATGAATGTTCTCCTCTCTATCTTTTCTTAGGTATCTTCTTTGCTCTCCATTGTTGGACTATTTTTGTTCTTCTTGTCATTGTACCTAAAACTAAATTATGTGTGAGATCATAACAGATATAAATATAAACAAAAACTTTTCCCCACACTTGGTTCATATGCTCATTACATTGTGGAATTATGAAAACACACAATTTAAAATAAAAATAAAAATTAAGTTACACTTAAACTTAAACTAATGTAATAAAATAACTTGAAAATTAAAAATGACAAAATTGATAACAAAATTAAAAATGCAATTAACCAATAAAATTAATCTAAATATGCAATTACTAATGGAAATCCTAAAATTGGAAATTCAACTATATAATCTAACAATTAAACCTATACTAAATAAAATTAGTACCTAATTGATGCAAAATACAAAATTGGACTGAAATTAAACTAGGAATTGAAAAGTAACAAATTAGTCCTAATTTAACAAAAATCATCATAATGCATCATAAAGTGATAAAAATCATATCCAATTCATACGAACAAGGATGAAATTCAAGTTTTAGTTAAAAATTAAACACAAACATAGATTAAATCACACTAAGATGTAACTATGTTGTCACCTTAACATTTTGGGGATGAAAATTCTTAAAAAATGACAAGATACCTAAGATTATGAGTATAAATCAAGTAAAATATATGGAATAAACTTACTTGGGTGCCAAAAATTAGGTAGAAAATGCTAGGCTAGGTTAAAAAAAGAATAGGCATAATGGTGGATGATGGAGAAAGGAGAGAAAATGAAGGAAGATAGTGTTTTTAAAGGCTAACATAGACTTACACAATTGGTTATACAGTCATTTAACTGACCATATAAGTCACATATGCATAAAAATAAAGGGACATGGGTATGTAAAATATCACAGACTTATAAAGGCATGTCTAGAAATCGTGTAGTTTTTTTATAAATGCATGTAACATGTTGAAACAAAATTTGTATATATACATGCTTATACAAAAATTCTTTAAATCATTGAAAAATGTTCACTTAAAGTCAAAAAAATTCAACACACATACCATAAACACAAAAATATGTGCAATCAAATGAGGATGCTTTATATCCTAACACAAAATACACCAAAAGTCATCAAAATCATATACTAACACTAAAATAAAAACATAATAAAATAAAATAAAATAAGATAATCAAATTAATGAAATCTATCCTAATTATTGGGTTACCTCTCAAATAGAGCTTATACAACATCTTTTGCTCAATGTACCCTTCATGTTTAAGGTAGCTTATAAAAATTGACTTTTTTTTATCTTACTATAGGTTCCATAACCTTTAAGTAAGCTACTCGCTTTTTCCTATACCGCATTTTCATTCTATTTACTACATTAAACTTGTAAAAGCTCCAATGGACCTTTAAAAGAAGAGTCCTACAAAATACCTAAAAATGAATCATTACACAATTCACTAGATTCATCAAAATCAACAGGTTCAAATGAGTGATTCATCACATCAGACATTTTAAATACAACTTCTTCATCCCCCGCATTTAGTATTAACTTACCTTGGCAACATTGATAATCAACTTAGCAGTAGCTAAAAAGGGTTGACCAAAGAGCAGAGGTACCTCTACATCTTTCTCTATGTCAAGAATCATAAATTCTACTGGAATTATAAACTTGTTAACCTTAAAAAGAACATCCTCTATAATACCCTTAGGATGTTTTACTAATCTTTCTACCATCTGCAAACTTATCTTAGTAAGTTTCAGTTTACCTAATCTCAGTTTCTTATTAATTCCTGACCCTAGGTCAACTAATGCCTTTTTTATTTTTAAGCTACCAAATTGATAAGAGGTAGTAAAACTCTATGGATCTTTGAGCTTCTCTAGTAGTTTGCTTTGTATAATTATTTAGCACCTTCCACTCAGTGTTACAATTGCCAACTCCTCCAACTTCTTCTTGTCTGCTAGTAGCTCCTTCAAGAATTTTGGGTACTTCAACATTTGCACAAGAGCTTTAACAAAGGTTAAGTTAATCCAAAGTTACTTAAACATTTTAAGGAACTTACCAAACTACTCATCAACTAGATCTTTCTTCATTTTGGCAAGATAAGGGATGATAGATTGAAATTCCTTAACTTTTTTAAGGTGCCCTTCACCTTTAGCTTTCTCCTAACTTCTGGGTTTACTCTCCTTCTTCTTTAGGATTTATCTCTGTGGTACTTAATAAACTCCCTTATAGTCTTTCAAATAATAATTTTTCAAGCTACCTAACCAAAATTTCTAAGTTATGTATATAAGCCTTTGTTTTTTGATGTCTTGCATCTGACTCTTGAACATAAGTATAAAAATCATGTCTTCTAGATTCAACTTCTTATCTAGAGTTTGATGTTGCTAAAATCTTGGTGGAGAGTTGTTCCTTGCCTGCCTTTGATTCCCTCAAGAGAAATTGGAATGATTCCTTTATCCCAGATTGTACGTATTGCTATATAGATTGTTATGGGTTCTATAAGCATTCCCCATGTAATTCACATGTTCAAGCTATTATGCTTAATAGTCCTGACCTTGATTTCCTAGCCTACATACCTCACACCTTACATTGCATTTGGAATTAAGAGTTCATTGTTAATCTATCAATCTTCCTACTTAGAGCTTTAACCTAATTTTCCAATTGTGTAATTGTATATACTTCATATACTCACATTGGCTTACTAAGTCTTGCTTAAAAAGAGTAATGTTGATAGTTTTTTATGGTCATGTCTTCAATAAGGTCATGAGTTGCTTCTGGTGTCTTATTATTCAAAATGCTTTTGATTATTTCATCTATCTTTTATCTTATAGTCTAATTTAGCCTATTGTAGAAGGTCTAAATTTTTCATCCTTAATAGTTTACGATGATGCAGGCATTTCCTCAACATCTCCTTCAGTCTCTCTTATATGTCATATAATTCCTCAATTTGGTAGTCTCTGTTGGCAAAAAGTACTTTAAAAGAAAATTCTCTACAATTTGCCCTATGTAGTAATTGATGATCTAGGTAGAGAATTCAACAATTGCTTCGCCTTGCCTTTAATGAAAACGAAAGTAATCTTAATCTTATTGCATCATCATTAGCATTGAATTCAAAGGTATCACAATCTTTATAAAGTTTGTGATACATGTGTTGGGGTCTTCATCTTATAGTGCATCAAACTAAATAAGATGTCACACCATCTAATACTTGTTTAATCTCAAAATTGTTGGCCTTAACTTATAATCTCACAACATTGGACTCCACTTCTGTCAAGTCCGATCCAGCATAATCAAACATAGTTCTTAGTTGATCTACCATAGTTCTTGATTCTTTAGTATCAACTCAAACTCTCTAGGTAGGGTTCTGCAAAGATTTTTATGAGTTGTTCTCTCAATCTCTAGATCTTCATGTTCTAAGTTCAACGGATTACCTCAACTCATAAACTAACTTTAAGATTTATGAAAGAAACAAAATAGTCATTAAAATAAACTAACTAAAAATAGGTAATAATGGCTAAATTAATAAAAGATAGGTTTTCTTATTATTATAATCCCCAACAATAATGTCAAAAACTTTATGTGTATGATACTATATGTGTTCAACTGTAAGTGTACGGTGTAGTTGTAGCTAGCACTTGTAAGTATGGATTAATCCCACTAATACTGTAAATACTAGTATTAACCCTTTTCTATTATCCAACTACCAAATCAAGTTATGGAGTTAATCTAAAATTAAACTAGACAAACTAAACTAAGATTTAGCATAAGAATAAAGTAGGATAAAGAAAGCTTTGCAATTAAACAGTAAGTAGTTCCAAGGTGATTAATCTCCCTAAAATATCTCAAACATTAACTTTTTATCATGCAATTAAATTATTGATTATTGGATCATAGAAATTCCTATCTTATATTGATATCTTTATCAAGATTATTAACAACTAGCCCTCGATCAGTTGATCAATTAAAGTCTCTTTCTATAGTTAAAACCCCTAAGATTGCATTACTTGATTCATGAATTTCACTATTAGGTTTAAGCTTAATCTAGAAGATTTATGTTAACCTATCGCTAGGTTTGTATGCAACTCCTTCTAATTATGATAGATCTATTTGCAAGAGGATTTATCAATCTCAATCATATGAAATCAAACATTGAACTAATATCTCAAACATATTAATTCAAGAATATAAATGTGTGATTATAAATCAATTAGTTAAATTGCATTAAATAAAAGACTATATCATACTATCCATCTCAGGTTAGGGTTCATCACATGTAGGCACTGAATAAATTAGTTCCTAAACATAGAAAACAAAACCAACATCACATATTCAAAAGAACAATTAGAAAGAAAAAAATCCATGATTTATATATCCCCCTTTATCTCTAATGAAATCTCCTTCAAACTTGGATAAAAGGCTACTCTTTATTTGCTATTTTGAAGTAATCTTCGTTTTTCTCATCCTAGGTTCAAAATCACTTCTTCTACCCTCTATTTGGTCTCTAATCTCATTCTAATTGCTTCCTCCTTTGTCTAACCTTCATAATTTCCATTTAAGGTGCGAAACTAGGGCTTTTGGAATATGCATGGTCATTTACACAACTGTGTTTCTCAAAATTACCTCAAATATCATGACTTTACACATTTTTAGAAGCTTCCATACGTTGTATGCATGGTCGTGTATGTCATATACATAAGTGTGTATCTTCATATGGTCATAAACAATGTCTTGGAAGCTTCACTCATTTACAATAGCCTACATAATTCCTGTAAATGATCATGTGTCTCCAAATTTTCTTCAATTCTTCCTTTTTATGCCTATTTTTTTTTCTGAATTCTTCTCCTTTTATCTATAAAAGCAATTATTACCTAAAAATACACTTGAATCAAAATAAGTAATAAAATAACATAAAAAATCTCAAATAACAAGCAAAATACACTAAATATAGGTATAAAAATATAGTCAATTGATCATTTATCAATATATTTGTTCAATATCCCCATAGGAAAAAGAGGTGATTTGTATATGATACTAGGATTGGTGACTATTTTGTCTCTTAAGACATTGTTTTTTTATGAGAATGTTTTTCCTTATAGCTGACCCATTACAATTTTGACCATTTTTAGCCAAACATCTGTCCCTCATCCAACTGCTCATGATGATGCATTTTTAATCCCTCATAAACTCGTGAAACCTTTACTTGATAGTTCGAGCATGCCCAAGGGAAGTTGTGAATGTGATTTGGTAAAGTGGTGATAAAGGTGTTGAGAATGTTGGAGTAAGGGGGAGTGAGGATGGTGTTGTTATTAATAGACAAGATTCCAGGTCTAGTGCCAGAGTTATTAATGGTCCAATTATTGATATTCTCTTTGACGAGGTCAATGTGAAAGACAACTCTTAACACGAATATATGGTTATGTGTGTCTCACGGCCAGATGTTTAGACCCCTCATCTACTCAATTCTCACCCTCGGGTGCTCCTTATCCCATACTTAATTATGTGACTTGTAATAAAATTTTTGTGGAAAATGCTCTTTTTTGGTAGCAATAACTGCAGAGCATGAACCTACATATTTTTATGAAGCTATTTGTAATCCCCAATAGCGGAAGGCTATAAGAGTGGAAATTGAGAGTGTCTAACAAAAAGGTACTTGGACTATTGAAAAATTATCCCCAAGAAAGAAAGCTATTAGGTATAAGTGAGTATACAAGGTCAAATACAACTTTGACGGCACCATAGAACATTGCAAAGCTTGCTTTGTCATTCTTGGCAATAATTAAGTGGAAAATATCAACTACAATGGTTGTTTTGCTTTTATCACTAAAATGGTGATTGTTTTCTCTTTCCTTATAGTTGCTATTGTTCAAGCTTCGAAGCTTTACTAAATATATGTTCATAATGCTTTTCTCCATAGTGATCTTAAAGAATAGGTTTATATGTAACTCCCACCTGGCTTCACGACTTCTACTAACAAGGTATGTAGGTTATGCAAATCTTTATACAGCCTTTAACAGGCAACTTGTAATTGGTTCACCAAACTTGCTTTCGCTCTTAAGACCTTTGGTTTTATTCAATCATATGTTGATTACTCTCTTTTCTTCCTATGAATGCAATGGTATTATTTTATATATATCCTTATCTATGTTAATGATTTGATCATTGCTGGTAATAACTCTGAAGCAATTAGTAATTTTAAGGCCTATTTTAGTGGTTATTTTCATATGATGGATTTAGGTGCTCTGGAATACTTTATTGGTCTTGAGATTGCCAATGACTGGGGGGACTTTTCCTTTCTCAGTGAAAATATGTTCTAGATATTATTTTAGAGGTTAGTTAATTAGTATGCGGGCCGAACTTACTGATTTTTTCATTGAGCAAAATCATCAATTATCTTTTGTAATAGGCTTGACTTTGCTCATTTGCAATGACATTAAAGACTTGTCAGCCATTTGATCTATCTTATTATCACTAGTCTTCAGCTTTGTTATATTGTTCACATGTTGCACAATTTATGCAGATTCTAAAGGATGCTCATTAAAAAGCTACTCCTTGAGTAGGTTGATATTTAAACGGTCATCTAAGACAAGGCATTTTTATTCATAGGGATAGTGATCTTCTTAATGCTTATTGTGACTTCGACTGGGCCACTTGTTTGTTATCACGCTAGTCACTTACTAGATATTTTGTTATGTTGAGTGTTTCTTCTACCTCTTAGAAAAACAAAAAGTAAATTATGGTTTCTCGTTCATTTGCAAAAGTAGAGTATCGTTCTATAACTATAGCTACTTGTAAGCTCGTATGACTTAAGTCTTTGCTCAAGTGTATTGGAGTCCATCACTCTAAGCCTATGCATTTATTTTGTAATAGTCAAGCGACACTACATATTGCCACCAACACTTTATTTCATGGACGTACTAAATATATTGAAGTCAATTGTCAATTTGTGCACGATTAAATACAAGTTGGTAACATTGTTACCTTCCATATACGTATGACTTTATAACTTGCAGACACCTTCACCAAGACCTTAAGCAAATAACAATTTGAGTATCTTCTTTGCAAGTTAGACATTTGTGATCTTCCTTATCCAACTTAAGGGGGAGCATTGAGATGTAATATTTTAGGTATGAATATTTTAGTAGATTTGTAGGAAATTTTTAGCATTTTCTTAGCAACTAATATCTATATTTGCGTTGTATATTTTGGAAAGGAGGCTCATGTAACACAAATATCATTCTTCCCAAAAAACGTTTCTTCAATAAAAATGTAATTCAATGTTTAACTTTGTGATTTGACCTAAGCCTTAACATATAATATTAGAATTATATTTGAAATTTAAAACAA
This sequence comes from Erythroxylum shatona, assembly GCA_027568895.1. Lineage (NCBI taxonomy): Eukaryota > Viridiplantae > Streptophyta > Magnoliopsida > Malpighiales > Erythroxylaceae > Erythroxylum > Erythroxylum shatona. The sequence continues at coordinate 11,365,661 of JAOSBK010000205.1, read as the reverse complement.
AATTTAAAACATTTGGATAAATATTTAGGAGTATATGATTTTACGTGGGACTTTTAAAATCAAATATTAGAATCGATACTTACAAACTAAAATAAAATTTAAAACGTGTGAGTTAATATCTGTAAGTGTACGATTTTACCTAATAGTTTAAAAGAAAAAGTATAAAATTGTCTAAATTGTATCATAACACGTGATAATTTTTAAATTTTAGTTTTTAAAAAAAGATGAGTTAATTTATAATTAACCAAAATAAAAATGAGTAGGGATAAATAAAGTTCTTAATAATATAGAAGGAAGTAATCGAGAACAATTTGAGAAAATTTGGAATAAGATACTAACACTTTTGAAATGATTTAATAATTTAGACTTTCTTTACAAAAAAGTTTGATGAAATGGATTATTTACATTATATTTAATAAATTAAATTATAAAACAAAACTGATCGAATTTAATTAGAACTTTTTTGGAGTTTTGAATTATTTAAAAGTAAGAATTTTAGCTCAATAAGTAAATAGGAAAGGATTTTTATCTTTTTTATTTTATTAGAAAACAAAATTTTAAAATAATAATATATTAAAATGAGACAAAAATTAAATGTTTAAAATCAAACTTGACCCAAAAAAATGAAGATAAAAGGCCATGATTTTTAGATTTTATTAGGAATGAGTTGAATGAAAATGTAAATTCTACAAGTCAACCGGACTTTCCATAGGTAGAGGAAGTGGAACCCGATCCAACCCATCTGTCAACGGGTGAAGCGTCCTACGGATTATATGAGTTACAATCTTGGATCTGAGTTTTCTAATTCCCCCTTCAAATTGGATTGGCATTAAAGAACTATTAGCGACTTCCTTATCTACGGACAGGGAAATGGTACATTTGAAGTTTCATGCCGATGTTAGTATGTAAATGTTACAATGCTTTCGATCATTCATTAACCATACTTCTAGTATCTTAAATTTGCAACATTAATAAATTATTAAGAATGGTTTCAATTCAAATTTTAATTCTAGGCTTGCCTCATCCCTTCACAATGGTTTTGCTTCTGTCCAAGTCAATAACTTCAAAAAGGTAATTTTTGCGATGAGGTCTTCTATCAATGGATACTCTATCAAGACTATGATTCCTAAAATTGTAAAATAGCATCTTATTTAACCCTTCGAGAAGTATAACATCGCTATTGATTTTTGGCTTCTTTGTTTATCCCATATTGGTTGAGGAAAACAATTGGGGCAAGGCTTTTGCCTATATAAAGAGATTGCTACCTCCTTGGTTAATGCACTAATACAAAGTCAAAGATTTGTATGGCAAATTTGACTCTAGTTAAATTTTTCTTTTGAGGTGAGAGTTGGAGAGTTTGTTTTGGGTATTTCTTTGTGGGTATGTTGGTGTATTGAGAGATTGGGTGAGAGGAGAAATTGTGTAATTGTAAAGATTTTTCATATAGTGGATGTTCTTCTTGTTGCTCGTGGTTTGATAAACACAGATCTTCATACAATCTCACCAGCACAGATTTGATTTTTTTTATATGTAATTATCTCATTTGATCTTATGTATCTCAATTGATTTTCATTATCTTTTAGTACTACAAGTGTGTATAAATACCATGTAAAGTTACTCAACAAAATATAAAAGAAATACAATACACTCACGTACAAGTTGTCTTCTTCTTCTAATCCTTTCATGGTATCAGAGACTATACATTCATTCTAGCCACATACAATTATTTGTTTTAGCCTTTTTTTTCATTTAACATAAACACTCAACCACAGACTCATTCCTACAAAGCATATCTTCTTTCAGTTCTTTTCTCAAACACCTATCACGCATGGGCCACCAACTTTCTCTTCTGGGCCACGAAATTTTCCGTCTAGCCCTTATGAGCAGGCTCCTGTCCACAACTTTCAACCCACTTCACCTTATAACCCTTACGCCAACCACACACATGCCCAGGCTACTTATCCTTCCTCCAAGCCCAATCACTCATATAAACCTCCAACCTAATGTCAAATTTGCTGGAAATGGAGCCACATTGCAGCCCATTGTTGTTATAGATATTCTGAATCTCGAAATCGTCCTTTCCACCCTCCACCTAACCCAAAAAACCTTTCCACTGCCTGTACTGCCTTAAATATCCAAGACACATCAAATCCCTCCATTTTCACCTCTAATACTCTCACCGAATGACTTTCTGACACTGGCGCCACAAATCATATAACCCCAGATCCTGACCTCGTTGAATCTAAAACTCCATACAATGGTACTCATCAAATGATTGTTAGTAATGGATAAACCTTTCTTATCTCCTCCACTGGTAATGTCACCTTATCCAGTCCAACTCGTCCTCTTCACCTAAACAATGTCTTAGTTGTTCCTGATCTTACTACAAATTTACTTTCTGTAGCTAAATTTGTTAAAGATAACTCCTGCCTTATTGAATTTAAGCCATTTGGTTACATTGTGAAGGATCTCAACACCAAGACACCACTACTCGCAGGATCCATCCACAATAATCTTTATCCTATGCAGATCCCACTTCGTTTTCAAAATCCAGTTGCCTTCCATGCTGCTTCCACTTCACTCAATCTGTGGCATCAACATCTAGGTCATCTTTGCTCCGCCATACTCTCAAGACTATCTCTCCCTTTCAAATTATCATCAAATGTACTGAATAATTATACTTTCTGTTTACTAGGAAAAAACACTCGTCTTCCCTTTCAATTATCATCTCGTGTTTTTACTATGCCTTTACAACTTATTCATTGTGATATTTGGGGTTCCTCTCCATCTCTTTCAAATTTTGGTTATCAATATTTCATTCTTTTTATTGATGACTTTTGTCGTTACACCCGGATCTTTCCTTTAACTCACAAAAGTCAAGCTCTTTCTCAATTTCAAATTTTCAAAACTACAACTGGAAACCTTTTTTCATCCACCATTAAAAATTTTCAATGTGATGGAGCTCCTGAACTCATCAAAGATCCCTTTGCAACCTTTCTAACTACACATGGCAACTCTTACCACATTTCGTGCCCTCACACCCCATAACAAAATGGCCTTGCTGATCGCAAAATTTGTTGGGCCCCGAAAATTTTTTTTTTATTTTTATGGATTTATTTATTTATTTGGTTACTTTAATTATTTTTATTTTGCTTTAATTGATTTAATT
>JAOSBK010000205.1:11319665-11336309 GCA_027568895.1 Erythroxylum shatona | reverse complement strand
TCCATAGATCACATTATAAAAGTGAAAGGCATGAACAGATACAAGGATTAACAGATAGTTTCTAAAAACCTCTGCTCATAGGCCAAAATATAGAGCGAGTTACAAGACTCTTACCTTAGTCAATATGTTTCACCCAAGTGATAAAATGGCAAAAACGGAATAGAGAACTGGATATTTTAGTTAAGCAAGTAATGATAGACAGGTAATCTTTCACCATTTTTTGAAATAAATGAGATAAGTTAAAGAGGATTAAGAATGAGTGTATAGCTTAAGTTGATTCATTCGTAGGAAAATTTCAAAGCAATTGTTTAGTCAACTTAGGATAGGCTTATTTGAGAGGAGAAAATGACGCAAGGCTTAGATTACTAGATCTTGGGCATAATCTTCTTAGAGATGGAGAGCCATTTTCCTTGCCTTGCTTTTTCCAAGTTTTTTTTCTAAGTATTAAAATAGGTAGATTTTTCATTCACCCATGAATTTCATTTTCCCCAATTTAATCAATAAAGGGATTTTTGGCTAGGAAAAAAAGATTCTATGACATTGACATCCAGCCCAACTTGATTGGTCAGTTGGCATACCTAACAGATGATGAGATTCTCGGTCAATTTGATTGAATTTTGAAAACCCTTTCTCACTATTAATAAAATTATAGTTTTTAATCAAGATGTTCTTACCTCCCCCACTTTGGCTCGAGCTTGAATCAGAATGTTTATGCACGATTAGGCTTTTGTCTCAATCTAATAGCTTACCCATCGAGTGCTAATAAAAGTTTTTACATGGGCTCATCATCTGATGCAGAACTGATTTTATATCCACCATCAATAACCAATCACGTTCCATGTCCCACTTCCAACTTTTTGATTCCTTAGGGTAGCCTTATGTAGAAAATAAAAGCATTCCAGCTCCAATGGTAGGTAAGCGACGTTAGGAAGGTGTTTGACTGTTAGGATAATCTTAGAAAATAAAAGCATTCCGCCACAAATAAGAATCTTTGGGGTATAAGAGAGAGGAATTCCTATCTATAGGGGGACATTCTAGATAGAGTTCCGTCTAGAAAAGGCTTTCCCTAAATGGCCAAAATGAAGTTTAAAAAAATAGAAAAATACCTTTCCAATTGACATGGCTCTATATCTAGGTCTTATTCCATCTCCAACTCGAGTGCCCTCTTTAATTACTTTAGGGCGAAAAACTCATATAGACTAAGGTTGAAGTATTATCCATTTATAGATGGAGCTTCAACCGTTGTGAGGTTTAGAGGGCAATTATGAGTGTTATATTCATGGATACCTTTCATACTAAGGTTAGCACATTTAATAATATCAACCCAGGTATTAATTACACAACGTTAAATATCGACTATAGATTGGTTAAAATTGAAACCATTTAAGTAGAAGCCATAGTGCTAATACCTAAAGCAATGAAGCAAATACCTACTACAGGCCAAACATCTAGTAAGAAATGAAAAGAACGAGTTGTTAAAACTACCATATTGGAATATCAATAAACCAAAATGACCATGAACGGCTACGATATTATAAGTTTCTCTTCTTAACCGAATATATAACTTTCATGAGCATATTCATTTTATGTAGTTTCTCTTATTAAACTAGAGGTTACGAAAGAACCATGCGAAGCATTAAATAGGGAGCCATTGAATACACTAGCTATGCTTAACATGTGAAATGGGTGTATAAGGATAATGTGCTTAACCTGGAATACAATCATAAAGTTAATGGTACTAGAGATTCCCAAAGACATTCCATTAGAAAAGCCTCCTTAACTTGTAACACCCATATATCCCCTGGGAGGATATGCAAATGCCACATAAAACAAAGCTAAAACATGCCAATCAATCCAAAACACTTTTAGAAACTCAAGCAAACATATATTACATATCATTAGATGTTGTTGTAAACAAAACATATCAAACATATTGTACTATTCCAAATACATGCCATAAGTTCCAAATCCATCCTGTATTAAGGTAATTACAAACCATTAAACAAAATATAAAATACAACATATCTCATTACATGGAAATATAACTTAAACTTAAACACAAATATACATCTTCCAGAACAAAACACATCCTTCTTTGGCCATTGCGGTTGACCCAACCTTAGATCTTCTTATCCGAACCTACATAGAGGCAAAACCACCATACTAAACATATATAGCTTAGTGGGGAATAACTAAACAAGATATAATCTGGCGACTGTTTCTAACAGTCATCTAGCATTCACATACACTGAATCATGTCAAATCACATACAACCTTTAATTGTTCAAATTAAAGAGCAATCCAACATTATTTGCATTAGAACATAATATAACATACTTAAACATGTTACACTTGCTTCAGAACAAAACTTACAATTTTCCAAACATAATACCATAATATCAAAATAAAACTTTAAATCATAACAGAACTTGATTGTGTCAGAACAAAACTTAATTATATCAGAACAGAATTTAGTTGTATCAGAACTGAACTTAGCTTATATCATAATTGAATATATATCAGAACACAAAACAAGTTAGCCTATTAATCCCTTTTACAGAAGTGGGTAACGAGACCAAAATAGAAGATACCTATAATTGGTATCATAAAACAGAAGAGACTTATGTCTCAAAATTAGGGGACACTATAGTGTCAATAATCAAGGAACACCTTTGTGTCAAGTTACAGGAGCAGCTACATATCCTTCTAAGCATGCCTATTTACCCACGACTAGGACTTGGCAATTTTAAAACAAACATTTCAGATTTCAGAATCATATGTGAAAGATATACTGCATATCATATGACTTATTCCATTTTGCTTACATTGAATATTTTCATTCACATTTAATCAAACTTAACATGCCTTATAAACATAAACATTTGAAATAATGTACTAATGAAATCATTAAGTAATCACACATTACATGTATTCATGTAAGTTCCCAATTTACACGCATTCATAAACCAACATATTACTCTTGTTCTTTAAATCGCATTAGCATTCTTAAGAATACTTCATTCCTTTAACAATTCATAATTTCAAAATTAGATACATTGCTATCAAATAACACATTCCTTAGGTTATCACCTCAATTAATAATCCAAACCTTTTTAAACCTTTAATTAACTTATTTTACATAAAACTAGGTTCATTTTACACCTTAATTAAGTCCAATTACACCATTATAAAGTACCTTAACCTTATATAGTCCAACAATTGCCTAAACCTTCAATTTGTTTTCAAAACTTGAATTCTTCATTTCCATTCAACACACCTTCACCAAAGTTCATCAATTTCACTTCAATTCTACCTTATTCATGCTTCAATACATCATCAAATTTATGTCCAAACCAATTCAAAAATCATTCATTAAACATCTCACAATCCATGATCTTTCAGGTATCAACATCTAAAGCAAAAGCTATCAAACAAGTATCATGTTCTAGACCTTAATTCATCATCAATTCAATACATATTCTATCCAATTCAAGCATCAAATAATTCATATTATATCATACAATCATGTTTAGCATTCCTTTACTTGTTTAACTTCAAAGAACAAGCCAAACTAGCCTTCCAAGCAACAATCACAACTCCAAAATCCAAGTGAAACTAAGATGCTCTTAATAAGAAAAGACAACAACATCGAAGATAGCATGTGGTAGCTTTCTTAATGCGATATCTTGAAAGAGTTCTAAGTGAAATTGAAGCAAAATTTAGAGCTAAGAGAGGGTGGATGGTTTCGGTGGAGATGCCAAAATGAGGGCTATAGAAACTTCTTACAAGCTTAGCACCGAAGTTGCCAGGTGTCACTCTCACAACATGGCATTTGTGACCATTGTATGTGTCCCATTTGTCCACCATATAAGCCACCAAATGTCTCAATTCTATAGGCCATTTTCACTCACTTATTACTGCCACTTGTCAATTTATTAAACATGCCATTTGTCACTTAATCTTCCATGCCAAATGTCACAAATTCATATGCTTAATCATTCAAATTTCCATGTACCCAACTTGTCTTACTACTTGACAATTTTCCTAGTCCAAATGTACATTTCATTTATCAATTCTCTAATAGTAACAATTAATTTCAAATTACTAATTATGGGCCATCAAATCACAATTCAAGACATATATAATTTATAATCATATCACAATTTCAACACCTATGACATTTACTTTCATGAATGTGTAATATTTCTACTAGGGTATAATTTGAGGCCTTACAAAACTGATCAGGTAAATAAAAGAAATAGTAATAGTAGCTGCAAGAGAAGTTGAATATGTAACACCAATCCAAAGGCATATACTCAAACAGAAACTCGGTTCCCACTCACGACCTATATAAGAAGCTATACCAAGGAATAAGTGTAAAATAATTAGCTCATAAGGACTACCATTATATAACCATTCATTAGCATATGCAACTTCCCATATTAGATAAAAGTGCAAACCTATTATCATAGAAGTAGGAATGATGCCATTAGAAAAAAAGATTATTTTCGTAAAGTTACAGTAAAGATCCATAAACAAGTTCACGAATATCATCAATATCTACTAGAGGTGCAGCAATGAAAACTATAATAAATAAAAGTTGTGGTTAGTAGAGGAGGATCATCAAAACACTAGACCATCCTATTTTAAGATAATTTTCGATTCTAGTTATTGAATTATAGAAGCAACCCTATAGGCTTTCACTTTTGCATCTATCTAAAATTGCAGTCATGGTAAAATCTTAGTTTATTTAATCACTGGGGACTACTAAGTACACAAATTCTCTATAATTAGAAATAAAGAATTGAAGACTTGTGATTCAATAGTATAACATAACTTTTATACCCACGTCAACCAATAGTCAAGGGCATATCTTTATGATCTTATTTATCTAGATTCATCATAACTTTTTGAATAAAAAATGAAGTTGAAATGAGTTAAAAATAATTAAGATTAATAGACATATCATATAAGATTTCATACTATTTCAATAGATAGTTATAATAGGTTGCCTAGGACTCAAACCTGAAACTAGTTAGATGGAGTAAAACATGGATTTAAAATATGTTTAAAAAATCCCTGTCTAAGCCATGCTTGTGTATTTTGTTGCACACGATTTTCCCTATGTATAAATTTTACTCATCCCCTTCTATACAAAATCTCTAAAAAAGTTGAATACTTAGTTTCTCAATCTTTATTCGTATAGTACATGAACATTTCATAATAGAAATGAAAGATTTTTTGTTCTCTCTTCATCATTTAGGGAGAAATTTGATTTGATTTACATCTTTTCATAACTAATTGTTCATAATTGGCTAGATCGTTCATATAAAGAATATCTAAATACCAAAACCACTCTCTATATACCTTTCATGAAATAGTAGAGGTTTTTGGGAAAATCAAAAAAAGAACTTGTTTTTCCCATAAAAAATCTCCCAAGAATGTAACCTAATCTTTTGAAAATCATGTAAAGTACATTTGTGTTTACAAGCGACAGTCTTTACATAAGAAATTCAAAGTAAATATTTTATTAAAATGCAATTTTTTAAGAATCCACACTAATAATTTATTTTTTGCATATATGCAAAAATTGGGTGATAATAGCATATTTGATGAATCAGTCTTGGCAGAGTTACTAATGGGATGCCCTTTCTTGTTACAAAATCTCATTTTCACCAATGTTCATTCAAAGGAATAATTGGAACTATTGACTCGAGTTTCTTCTTAATATTATCTAAAAAAGTGATTTTTATAGCATTTGACTTTATACCGTTGAAGGATTTCGTCGTACATTTGAAAAATAACCTAAAACGTCTAGAGAGTGTTTCGATAATGAGTTCATATCAATCTTTTTTTGGCTAAAATTACATAATGATATTGACATAAATGGAAAAAAATATTTCCATTTTTTATCAAAAGAAGTGTATCCTTTGAAGCCATAATAAATTTTCTTTGATATCTAACATAATGCATGAAAGGATCTTTGAACAAACATAGGTTAGCCTGAAAATAATTAACAAAGATTTATGTAAACTATTTTACCTTTTTCATAGAAAACTATTCGCTAAAAAAGAAATTGAGAAAATGTTGATCATAAATAAAAGGCTTGTTACAAAGAAAAAATTGTATTCATATACACGAGAATTATATAAGAAGAAGAAGAATCTTGCCATAGCTTTTCATAAAATGGATTCATAAGACAATTCCAGTTCCAATATGAATGAACAAAGAGTCGTAACCAAGGCCTGAAAAAAAAGTATCCTCTCACTGAACTCTATTAAGATATGTTTATATGCTATGTGGAAACCTCTAGGGATCGAAAATGCATTCGATAAACTTTACATACCATAACCTGAGTTTGTATCAAAGCTATAGATTGTTTTTTTTCTTCCTCACTACAATCGTGCCTTCTATGAATGTCTTAACATTTCCCCTTGATCTCTCTCACTCCTGCTTACACACTACTCTTCACTGTTCTTCACTTTTACCTCTATCTACGCCTTTATTTTTCTAATCCAGTCTATCTAATTGGCTCAAATTAGGTTCTTTCTGTATTAAGTAACTAGACCCCTCTTTTAATTTCCTACTTAAGTCTAAATCTTGACATTTTAGAGACAAAATGTTAGTTGAAGCTCAAGTTGCTCATCCTTTACCAGAAGCAAGTTCCTTGTCACAACAGTCATACAAAAACGTCCCTGCCCTCCCTTTTAAGTTGACTAAACCTAACAACTTGCCCTTTGCTTAGAAACTAAAGAAACCATCTTAGAGAAGAGTTGTAGGAGATCCATAAACCTTTCGCAAGTTGCACTTTATTCCATAGAATAAGGAGGGACTTATCTCTCCTCCACCTAATGTTTTGATAAAGGAAGTAACTAAGTGGAAAGTTGTCGTAGTTGGCTGCTTCCTAGACAAGAGATTAGCTTTTCCAAGTGTACAACATTAGGCTAACCTGAACTGGAGGAAATGTGGACTATAAAACACTACGATCACTGAAGATGAACTCTTGATTTTTTGCTTCTCCTCCAAAGATGGCATAAAATAATATGGATTTGCATCTCTGGCATGTATAAGGTAAATCATTTTCCAGAGGAAATAAGAAATATGATTCAGATTGGATAGATCAGAGATGAAATCCATTCCCATTTAGGTCAATTTTCATCGCATTCATTTGGAGTATTGGTCTTTAAAGGGCCTAAGTTACCTTAGTAGCTACCTAAGCACACCCCTAACTTTGGATGACAGCACATCTAATCTTAAGATGCACAAACTTTTCAAAATTAAAATTTTTTCAAAGGTACTTAAATTACAGAAAGAGTTATGCATATTTTTACTTAAAAAAATATAAAGGCTAAAATAAAAAAATCAATCTTAACCTAATAATTTATTAACCAAGTATAATATGTGAATTGTTAACATTTTTAATTGCTCAAAATGTACATTATTTTGATATTTCTTTACTATACCATTTAACCAAAACAATCACATCATACTTAAACTTCTTACCTTTTTTATACTTTTCTATACGCTAAAAAACAAATAAGCATATTATTTCCACATAAAAGGGGAATAGATTGGCTACCTATTCCTAATACTTTGTTCTTATTTCATAAATATCCATCCATTCAATAAATGAGATCTACAGAAAATAAATGGATAGATGTTCATGTAACAAGTAATAGGAACAGATGATCTGACCCCATAAAAAGTGCATGTAACTCATAGAACATAGTAAGTGAATTAATTGGCGATTAGAAAGTACCTCCGAAAGTGCATATAGCACTTAAAGGAGTAAATCAATTGGCGGTTAAAAGTCTTTTTTTGTTACTCTTCACTTTTGGTAGCTAATGCTATTATCTAATTAAATTTATTAATAACAGTAAATCTAATATTATTAAATAATTTATTTAAATATATAATTTAATAATTTATTCAAAGCACACTAAAAAATTATGCTACTATTTTAGTACTATTAATTTTCAATTTGTTTAACTCATTTTAATTCTCCCAATAATTTAAATTTCGGGTCTATTTAGAATCCTAAATTAAGCAATAAAATTTTGAAGTAGTGTAGTCCAGACGGATACGGGAACTACAAGAAAAAGGTTTCCACGCTACCGTACAACGTATTACTCAATCCTTCTTTTTCCGCTCCAGCAAAGTTCACCTGTTCTCGTCTCTTCGACGTCGTCGTTTGGAAACTCAAGCAATGCCGAATCTATCACAAAATCCGTAGCGAAAGAAAGAGAGCGAGGAGCGCAATCGGAGAATGGGAAACAAGATCGCGAGGACGACGCAGGTCTCTGCGTCGGAGTACTATCTCCACGACTTGCCGTCCTCTTACAATTTGGTTCTTAAGGAGGTGCTCGGGCGCGGGCGCTTCTTTAAGTCCATCCTCTGCAAGCACGACGAGGGTTTGGTACTCGTCAAGGTCTATTTCAAGCGCGGCGACCCCATAGACCTCAGAGAGTACGAGCGCCGACTCGAACATATCAAGGAGACCTTCCGCGCCCTTGATCACCCCCACGTTTGGCCTTTCCAGGTTCTGTTTCACTGCTTGTTTGTTTCTTTTTGAGAATTTTGTATTTCTCTGTTTGGTTGCCTAGAAAAGTCTCAAAGTTTTAGGGTTTTAAAGATATATGTTAAATTGTAATGTAATCGTGTTACTGAAACATTACGTGCGGTTCTCTTAGAAAGCGCAGGAAGGATGGGAGCGCAATTTCTAGTATTTTTACTTTGTTTTTTTGTTGTAGAATTTGTTAAACTTTGAATTTAATTATTTAATAGATTAGGAAGTTCATCCCTCTTTTGTTTGCTACAGAAAAGATATACGGAAATAAGTGGGATATATAGATGGAATGGTTGAATTGTGTATGGGGATCCAAAGAAAGTATTTAATTGAATTGTAATCCACGTATCATGTTCAAGGGAACTGGGACGATTAAATGTGAAAGTTTGAGTACGGCTCTAGGTGTGCTGGGAAAGAGAATTTGGGCTATCATCTTAGTATATGTGAATTTCTTACATGAGCCTTTATACTATAAGCGGATTGTGTTATGAATCTTAATATTGGTGCTGTCGAGGACTACATGCCAAATAAAAGGAATCTTCTTGGGTAACTTTGCCAGTATCCGATTAACGGGATTAAGAGGAGCTTTTTGGCAGCTAAGTTCCTCACATGATAGACTTCTCTTGCAGTTTTGGCAGGAAACTGATAAAGCAGCGTATCTTCTGAGGCAATATTTCTTCAATAATCTACATGATAGATTGAGCACTCGACCCTTCCTGAGTCTTGTGGAAAAGAAATGGTTGGCTTTTCAGGTATATATATATGTTCCTCTTTTCAACAATTTTTTCACATACATTTCTAGTATTTCACTCTTGACATAGGCTACTTCTGGTGGTCCGCAGTTACTTCTTGCTGTTAAACAGTGCCATGAGAAGGGTATTTGTCATGGTGAGTGAAATCGGTTCTGACGAATTTCTATTTTGTGACATATCATTTTAATTACTTGTTTTACTGCATTAGGTGATATTAAGTGTGAGAATGTACTTGTAACTTCCTGGAATTGGCTTTATCTTGCCGACTTTGCATCTTTCAAACCAACTTATATTCCATATGATGACCCATCGGATTTCTCATTCTTCTTTGACACGGGAGGACGAAGGCTATGCTACCTTGCACCTGAGGTATTTTCTTGTCCTTTAATTTCATGTCAGGTGTTAAATTTGTTTTGATTATCGTTCAATGTTAATTGTGGAAAACTTCAATGACCTTGCTTTAGAAGTTAGGATTCATGTTCAAGCATTCGAGGTAGGGTCGATCTTGGGTGGTAATAAGAACAAAGCCTCCAACTTTCAGAAATAGACACCTTTTGTTGATAGCATTTGGAGAAGTGATATTGACTAGATCTTCAAGAATCAATAGTGCATAATTGAAGTTGTCTTTTACAATCCAAGTTCTTATTTGCTGTAGCTAGTCTTCTAGTTTCTTTTTTCTATTGATATCTTTGTTCCCATTTATATAAGTTACTTCTCCTCAAAATTTCAGAGATTCTATGAGCACGGAGGTGAGATGCTGATTGCTCTTGATGCACTATTAAAGCCATCCATGGATATATTTGCTGTGGGGTGAGCATTCTGGCTTTTTAATTTAGTCTTTGATGGTAAAAGACAGGGTACTGTTCTTGGATGGCTTTAATAAATTTAGATTTTGTTGTGGACCTATTTAGGTGTGTAATTGCTGAGCTTTTTCTTGAGGGCCAGCAACTGTTTGAACTCTCTCAGCTTCTTGCTTATCGTAGAGGACAATATGATCCTAGCCAACACCTTGAAAAGGTTAAATTATCTATTACTGTCGGTCTCAATCCAGTTTAATCTATATGAGATATTTATTTGAAGATTGATATGTACTGAATATGTAGATCCCAGATTCTGGAATCCGAAAGATGATACTTCATATGATTCAGTTGGAGCCAGAGGCACGACTTTCTGCTGAAGGCTACCTACAAAACTACGTAGATGTTGTTTTTCCTAGCTATTTCTCACCATTTCTGCATAACTTTTACTGTTGCTGGAATCCTATTCAGTCTGATATGAGGGTAAAAACCCTTAGTACTCTGCTTATATTTTTGGTGGTCTTTGCTACTCACTACCATGCTGATATCATGTCTCTTGTGCAGGTTGTAATGTGCCAGAGTGTTTTCCATGAGATACTTAAGCAAATGATGAGCAGTAGGACAAGTGAGGAAACACGAAATGGAGTGGGCATGTCTGCCAGTAACCTGATTGTTAAGCCATCTAATGAGATGATTGAGGGACAAAAATTGGACTTAGTCAGGGACTCAAAACACAGAGACAAAATAAATAAGGGTATAGTTCATGGTCAATGCGAACTTCTTGGTGATATCAATACCTTGCTTGGAGATGTAAAACAAAGCGATGGTTCTTCTACTTTGAAGTCAATGCCTGACAATGCACCCAATTCTACCTTATCACAGGATCCTATGAATTGTACACAGCAATCTCCTGGTGAACTTCTTCAAGCCATTTCCAATGCATTTAGAAGAAATGATCATCCCTTTTTGAAAAAGATCACCATGGATGACCTGAAGTCATTGATGTCTGAGTATGACAGTCAGTCAGATACTTTTGGTATGCCATTTTTACCATTACCTGAAGATAGTATGAAATGTGAAGGTATGGTTCTGATTGCTTCTCTGCTTTGCTCTTGTATACGTAATGTCAAGTTACCTCATTTGAGGAGAGGGGCCATACTCTTACTCAAATCTTCCTCATTATATATTGATGATGAAGATAGGCTACAACGTGTGTTACCATATGTGGTTGCAATGCTGTTAGATCAAGCAGCAATAGTGCGTGCTGCTGCATTGGAAACTTTGTGTGACATTCTGCCTCTAGTCCGAGAATTTCCTCCTAGTGATGCAAAGATATTCCCTGAGTATATTCTTCCAATGCTTTCCATGCTTCCTGATGACCCGGAAGAAAGTGTGAGAATTTGTTATGCTAGCAATATTGCAAAGTTGGCACTTACCGCATATGGGTTCTTGATTCATTCAATAAGCTTGACTCAGGCAGGTGTTCTTGATGAGGTGAGTTCAAAACAGAAGTCAAAGGCATCATTAATTGAAACATCCGGACAGCTTCAAAGGATAAATAATGATGCACAGCTTGTGCAGCTTAGGAGATCCATTGCTGATGTTGTTCAAGAACTTGTTATGGGCGCAAAACAAACTCCAAATATCAGGAGGGCATTGCTTCAGGACATCGGCAAACTATGCTGCTTTTTTGGTCAGAGGCAGAGTAATGATTTTCTACTACCCATCCTGCCTGCATTTCTGAATGATCGAGATGAGCAGCTTAGGGCATTGTTCTATGGCAAGATTGTTTATGTCTGCTTCTTTGTGGGCCAAAGAAGTGTAGAAGAGTATCTTTTTCCCTACATTGAACAAGCTTTAAGTGACCAGACTGAGGCTGTGATTGTCAATGCATTGGACTGTTTGACAATTCTGTGTAGAGTTAGCTTCTTACGTAAGCGTATACTTCTTGAAATGATAGGACGTGCATTTCCATTATTGTGTTATCCTAGTCAGTGGGTTAGAAGGTCAGCTGTCGGTTTCATTGCTGCCAGCAGTGAAACCTTAGGTGCAGTGGATTCTTATGTTTTCCTTGCTCCAGTTATACGGCCTTTCCTCCGTAGACAACCGCCTTCCCTAGCTTCTGAGAATTCTCTGCTTTCATGTTTGAAAAATCCTGTCTCAAGACAGTCATTTTACCAAGTCTTGGAAAATGCGAGGAGTTCAGACATGCTGGAAAGGCAGAGAAAGATCTGGTACAATTCATCAGCAAAATCAAAAGAAGGGGATTCTGTGGATTTATTTAAGAAAGAGGATATGGAACTAAGTTCAGTAAAGAATTGGCCTGACATGAAACCTTTTCCCGAGATTCAAAAACATGTCGATGTAGTGGAACAACCAGAGGTTGGTGATACCAAATTGAATTCTATGGGTTTTATAAGCAATTCTTCCAGCACGGTTGATATTCGTGATCCTCTATGCTCACAAAAGCTGCAATTCTCAGGTTATATGTCTACACACGGTAGTATGAACAGTTTTATGCATGATAATTCCTCTGAAGGAATACCTTTGTACTCTTTTAGCATGGACCGGCGAGCAGTCAAAAATCCTCCGGCAGCTTCAGATTCTTCATTGCGCATGAACTCTCTTGGAACTGGTTCATCATACATGCCCTGGATGGATCCAATAAACCAATCATTTAGCTTGGCCAGTTCTGTTCCTGCACCTAAGCTGGTTTCAGGTTCATTTAGCATCAGTGGGGGTTCTAGACAGTTCTATAGAGTTGTCCACGAGCCAGAGAGTAGGGAAACAGATCAAACAACTTATGTCACTAGTAAATTTCAAGAACTGGGATTATCTGGCACGACAAAAGGAAGTTCTTTCACTCTAGAAGACACTTCTGCTCTGTCAGATGTAACTGGATTGCCATCGTTTTCACGAACAACAGGGGTTCCAGATTCAGGTTGGAGACCTCGGGGTGTGTTGGTTGCACATCTGCAGGAGCATCGTTCTGCAGTCAATGACATTGCAATTTCACATAATCATAGCCTTTTTGTGAGTGCTTCTGATGATTCAACTCTCAAAGTGTGGGATTCAAGAAAGCTGGAAAAAGATATTTCATTTAGATCAAGATTAACTTATCACCTGGAGGGAAGCCGAGCACTTTGCACTGTTATGCTCCGCAACTCTGTTCAAGTCGTCGTTGGAGCATGTGATGGCATGCTGCATTTATTTTCTGTCGACCATATATCAAGAGGGCTTGGCAATGTTGTTGAAAAGTACTCTGGTATTGCCGATATAAAAAAGAAGGATATCAAAGAAGGTGCCATACTCAGCCTCTTGAATTTCAATGGTGAGAGCACTGACAATCAGATTGTTATGTACAGCACTCAAAATGGTGGCATGCATCTTTGGGATATCAGAGCAAATTCGGAGGCCTGGACACTGAAGGCAGTTTCTGATGAGGGCTATGTGTCTTCCCTTGAGACAGGTCCTTGTGGGAATTGGTTTATCTCGGGGTCTTCTAGGGGTGTGCTTACCTTATGGGACTTGAGGTTTCTGATACCTGTAAACTCATGGCAATACTCTGTTACATGCCCTGTTGAAAAGATGTGCCTTTTTGTTCCCCCTTCTAATGCTGCTGTGTCTAATTCTGTAAGACCCCTTGTATATGTTGCTGCTGGTTGTAATGAAGTTTCTCTTTGGAATGCTGAGACTGGGAGCTGCCACCAGGTAGATTGCTATTCTTTTTATTTATCATTGTAAACTTGGAAAGGTAAGAGTTAAAACGTGATGATGTAAGGTTGAGTAGTTGATAAATACTCAAGTTTACAGAGCATGAATGTAGAAAAGGCGAGTAAAAGTGCCAGTTGTATTAAGAAAGTAGTACTGAATGGAGTCGAAAGTTGGTATGAAAAACTGTCATTGCAAAATATAGTGATTGCAGAAAAATCGTTTCTAATGCAATGCTCATTGGAAGATAGATTCCCCTTGCATAATCTGTTACTTATTGTCCTTTGCTATGGATCAAAGTTTATTTATCACTCACCCTGAGTTAACTGTTGATGATGAACAGTGATGTTTTACTTGAAATTCATTGACGAGCAACAGTAGAAAGTCAAACTGTGCATTGACAGACGATGCATTCTACTAAAAACAATGAACATGAATTTTCGGGGTCTTTTGGAATTGTTGAATATCTAATGTACATCTAATGAGATATTCTGGACTGTGTTTTGATGTATTTAATGGTTATCCATTTCTGGACTTGCTTATTATTTGGGATTTATCACAGGTATTGTTGCTACAGTTTTCTTTCGGTCTTTCTTTTGTCTAGGTATTGAAGGTTGCACATTACGATAATGATGCTGAAATGTCCAGTATGCCATGGGCATTGACAAGGCCATCAAGTAAGGCAAACTTCAAGCCAGATATGAGGCGGAATGTCAATTCAAAGTATAGAGTTGATGAGTTGAATGAACCTCCTTCTCGACTTCCTGGCATTCGTTCAATGCTCCCCTTACCTGGGGGTGATCTATTGACTGGGGGTACTGACTTGAAGATACGTCGATGGGACCATTGCAGGTTATTCTTCTTCCTCTTTCTCATTTCCTTTGTTGGCTGTCTATATTTTTGTTCTGTGGCAGTTAGTGACTTGTCTTCTTTATCATAATTGTAGTCCGGACCGCAGTTATTGTATTTGTGGGCCAAATGTAAATGGAGTTGGAAATGATGATATATATGAAATGCGATCAAGTTCTGGGGTGCAAGTTGTGCAGGTATTGAGATCATTTTAATGACTTTACCTATTTATATGTACCGCTTGAGCTTTGTTGTTTGCTTTGAACTAGCTGTTGAGTGTGAAAAATATTGCTTTTCTGATGACAGGAGAAGTTCATCTTTCTTTTGTTTTTACCTTTATCTGGCAACATGTTCAGTTATTTTCACCTTGTTATTATGGTAGACAATATTTAGATATGAGAAGTTGCTTCACTTTTTTTGTTCCAAATAGGAGACAAGAAGTTCTATGACAAATAAGTTGACAGCAAAGGCAGTACTTGCAGCCGCAGCTATCGACCCTGCTGGCTGCCACCGAGATGCCATTCTTTCTTTGGCTTCTGTCAAGTTGAACCAGAGACTTCTGATTTCAAGTAGTAGAGATGGGGCTATCAAGGTTTGGAAGTAAATAACTCACGCATACGAGTGATTTATTGTACATATGATGCTGGCGTAGTTCAAATGTATAGTACAGATAAAGAGGGACAAAAGTTTAAGTTTTATTTTCGTGCCAATTTTTATTTAGGCCACTCACGACTTGTACAGCTTATATGGTGATGGGAATGCACAGAAATTATCAAGTAGACGTGTTTGCTAGACTATAAGATTCTTCATGAGTACACGTGTTTGCTAGACTGTAAGATTCTTCATGTGCTTACTCAACAATAAGAATAACTACAATTACACCACTAAAAATTTTTAGTATGTAACTTTATTCTTAATTAGTAAAGAAGTTATTTCTAAAAGACTTGCATGAAGGAAAAAATAAATAATAGCAATCAAACAATAAAAAATAGCAATGAAAGATACTAATTAAAAATGAAAATAAAAATATAATAGTTAAATATTAAAAATAAATAAATAGAAATGATAATAATAAATAAAATATATAATAAAATAAAGTAAAATAATATATAATAAAAAAAATGCCAACATATAATAATAATAATAATAATAGCACTAATAATAATAATAATAGTCGGTAATAGTAAAGATGATGATCATAATAATAATAACAATAAGTAATTACCTCTTAGGTTAATTAGAAGACGTAAGAGTTAAAAGATTAAAGAGGACTGCAAGCATCTCTTTACGAGGAATTCTTTGCCTGAATCTTAGCACGATAAAGTTTTCTATTGTAGGTCAGGCACTTAGTAAGTTCTAACATTGTTATATCATTTTTTATCACCTCCCTCAATTCTTTTTAGGCCTCTCTATTTTTCTCTTACAATATATAAGTATGATCTTTTTACATCTTCTCACTTAAGTGTCTTGGTGTCTTCTTTTATTTTGATCAAATCACCGAAGTCTTGTCTCTCTTAATTTATCCATAATATTAGTAATTTTTAATTTGTCCCTTATTATTACATCTTAACCTTATCTCTTTTATTAAGATTGCACATCCAACGGAACTTCCTCATCTCTGTCACTATTAACTGATGAGTATGAACTTATTTGATCGGTCAATACTATGCTTTATAAAACATGGACAACCTAATCGTTAATTGATATAATTTATCTTTAAGCTTAAGTGATATCTTCTTATCACACAAAACCCCTAAATCACTTTTTCATTTAAGTCACCTTGATTTGATCCAGTGGATTATGTATTCATCAATTTCTCTGTTGCTTTGGTTGATATATCCTAAATATTTAAAACATTCCTTTTGTGGTATAACTTCTGATCTATCTTTATCTGTAGCATCCCACTCCCACGAGACCCGAACCCGACATCGACGGTGATATCCGAGCCCGCGACCCGCGAGGGCGGTAT
>JAOSBK010000205.1:11306655-11319565 GCA_027568895.1 Erythroxylum shatona | reverse complement strand
GGCTATATGTTATATGTTCATACCGCGATATAATTTAATACTCCTAGCCCGTCCCAATTTACTAAAATACCCTTCCCGTCGGAGATGGGATGTTACATTATCTCTACATCTGTAACCACCTTATGTCCAAAGTTACATTCTACGCACTCAATCTTAGTCCTATTCAATCTAAAATCCTTCAACTTTAACATATCCCTCCGAAGTTCAAGCTTGACATTGACCCTCTTTTTCTCTCATCTACTAAAACAATGTCATCAATAAATAATATGCATCAAGGCACATGTAAGGTTCCAGTCATGCATCTCATACATAATATATATCAAATATACACAACGGAAAAAAATAAAATCTTAAAAACTAGACCTACTCATGCATATAGATATAGAAAATAAAAACATGAAATGTAAGATGTTTATATACCTTTATAATGTTCTTCTTCGTTCTTTAATCTTTACCGCGTTGGGTTGTCGTAAACTACAACGATCAACATAGATCGTCTCTAATGAAAGTAAACAAGAAGATAAAAGGATGAAACCTCATTAGGAGATGAGAATTCTTTTTTTGTGCTAGTAAAGACAAAAACTCTTGTAAGAATTAGAGAGAAAATGAGTGTGTCTTAGAAAGAACCTTTCTTTCACTTGTGTCTTACATAAGATGTACAAAATTATCTCTATTTTTTGCACCATTTAGCCTTCTACAACCCCATTACAAATGGAGAGTTACGAGAAGTTAATGGTCATGAATAAGATGCATTAATGGAAGTTATGGAAAGTTAATGACTATAAATAACTTGCATTAATGAAAGTTATGAGAAGTTAATGACCATAAATAGCAGGCATTAATGGAAGTTTTGAGAAGTTAACGACTAAATTGATAGCCAACAATAATTGTTTTTAATCCATCCTATGAAACACTCTCTCATATCTTGAATCACCATTCAAGACTATTTTACTCATCCTTCGAATCTCCTATGTGTGTGATCCATTAGGTTATCGATTATGTTGACCACTTGAATTAACACTTAATTCAAGTAATTCAAAAATGGAATCTAACAACACTTCATGACCCCTAATTGACCCGAAAGTCAGTGTTTTGACTAAATTCCTTCTATACCTAATGTTGCTATGCAATTCGTACTTTCATCATCTATATTCCACTTGGTTCAGAATATGATCAAAGTATCAATTTCTACTAAAGTGACTATGTCACATCTAGCCCAAGTGATATTAGATATTGTCCTCAGGATCTTATTACTCTATATATCATTGAAGACTCTTTTCATGACACATATCTGCTCTGGCTAAAGACTGCCGAGTAATAATCTCGATAAGAGGTCGTAGGTATCATTTCTTTCTATCAGGAGTGGTGAATCCTTTATTGGCTACTCAGTTACCTCCTAATATCTCAAGTTGTTAAAAATTGTTGGAAATGGAAATTATTTATGTATGTTTTGTGATTGTTGGAAATGAAGTTGTTTTATAAATATTTTGTGATTATTGGAAATGAAAATAGTTGAAAATAGAAATTATTTATGTATGTTTTATGATTGTTGGAAATGGAAATTATTTTATGAATGTTTTGTGATTATTGGAAATAGAAATTGTTAAAAATTGTTGAAAATGGAAACTATTTTATGAATGTTTTATCATTATTCGAAATGAGAATTGTTTTATGAATGTTTTGTGATTATTGAAAATGGAAATTGTTGAAAATATTTTATGAATATTTTGTGATTATTGGAAATGAAAATTGTTAGAAATAGAAATTGTTTATGTATGTTTTGAAATTGTTGGAATTGTAAATTATTTTAAGAATGTTTTGTGATTATTGAAAATAGAAATTATTGAACATATTTTATGAATATTTTGTGATTATTGGAAATGAAAATTGTTGAAAATGGAAATTGTTTATATTTGTTTTGTAATTGTTGGAATTGTAAATTAATTTATGAATGTTTTGTGATTAATGGAAGTAAAAATTGTTGAAAATTGATAGAAATGAAAATTATTTATGTATGTTTTGTGATTGTTGAAAATTGAAATTATTTTATAAATGTTTTGTGATTATTGGAAATGGAAATTGTTAAAAATTGCTAGAAAAGGAAATTATTTATGTATGTTTTGTAATTGTTGAAAATAGAAATTGTTTTATGAATGTTTGGTGATTATTGGAAATGAAAATTGTTGAAAATCGTTAGAAATGAAAATTATTTTAGGAATGTTTTGTGATTATTAGACATGAAAATTGTTTTATAAATTTTTTGTGATTATTGGACATGGAAATTATTGAAAATATTTTATGAATGTTTTGTGATTATTGGAAATGAAAATTATCTATGTATGTTTTGTAATTGCTGAAAATGTTAATTGTTTTATGAATATTTTGTGATTATTGGAAATAGAAATTGTTGAAAATAATTGAAAATGGAATATTTTATGTATATTTTGTGATTGTTGGAAATTGAAATTATTTTATGAATGTTTTGTGATTTTTGAAATAAAAATTGTTGAAAATTGTTAGAAATAGAAATTATTTATGTATGTTTTGTGATTGTTAGAAATAGAAATTATTTTATGAATGTTTGGTGATTATTGGAAATAGAAATTGTTGAAAATAATTGGAAATAGAAATCATGTATGCATGTTCTGTGATTGTTGAAAATTGAAATTATTTTATGAATATTTTCTGATTATTGGAAATAGAAATTGTTGAAAATTGTTAGAAATGGAAATTATTTATGTATATTTTGTGATTGTTGAAAATATAAATTATTTTTATGAATGTTTTTTGATTATTGGAAATAAAAATTGTTGAAAATTGTTAGAAATGGGAATTATTTATGTATGTTTTATGATTGTTGGAAATGGAAATTGTTTTATGATTATCAGAAATGAAAATTGTTAGAAATGAAAATTATTTTTATGAATGTTTTGTGATTATTGGAAATTGAAAGTGAAATTGTTTACGTGTGTTTTGTTGAAAATTATTGAAAATGAAATTTTGTTTTATGAATGTTTTGTGATTATTGGAAATGGAAATTGTTGAAAATTGTTAGAAATAAAAATTGTTTTATGAATGTTTTGTGATTATTAGAAATGAAAATTGTTTATGTATGTTTTGTGATTGTTGGAAATTGAAATTGTTTATGTTGTTTTGTGATTATTGGAAATGAACATTGCTTATGTATATTTTGTGTAATTATATATGTTGAATAATTGAATTGTTAGTTTTTGACTTATAGTGAATTTTTTTCCATAAAATTGAATTATGCATAATGTAATCATATAAAATGAGTTATATTATATAAGATTGATACGCATGTTGTGTAATGAAATTATATGTTATTTATTTTGATATATACATTCATTTATTTGTACAGCTAAATGGAAGGAAGTTCAAATACTTCTGACTAATCCACTTCAAGAAGATACAATGATCTAGCTTAAGCTCATGCTGCATTGGTTCTCGATATGAGGAACCTTACTATTTGCTTGTTTTGTAACAAGCATTTAAAAGGTAGAGGAATTATCCAATTAAAGAAATATTTAGTTGAGGTTAAAGAAGATGTAGAACCATGTAAAAAAGGAAGCTATGATGTGAAATGTCATATGAAAACCTTGCTTGAAGAATATCAACATGAGAAAGATAGAAGGGAAAGGTTGAATTTTGAAATTGATAGTGGAAGTTCGTTGTCTAGTTTCTATGATGATTATGGAAATGTTGAAGTTGGTAATGGTAATAATGGTAGTAGTACTGGTAATGTTCCATCTCAGGCCCAAGAAGAAGTACCTAAACCTAATGTGAGGAAGAGAAGAAGGCATGTGACTAGTTTCTTTACACTACGAACAATTCCTGGAGTTCAACCTTCAATTCGTAATGCAATATAATCAAGAGATGCGACTCACAATGTCGATATGACATTAGCTAGATAATGACATGATACAAGTTCTTTATTCAATGCTTCTCAGTCTTATTATTTTCAACCTATAATGGATGCAATATCCTCTTATAGTTCGGAATACAAATGTCTTTCGATTGATAACTTAAGAGGTAAACTTTTGAGTTATTCTGTTTCTAAAATTAGAAATTATTTAGTAGAAAAAAGAGGCTACTTATGGATGTTCAATCATGTATGATGGTTGGACAAATAGGAAACAAGAGCCTATTATTATTATTTTTAGTTTATTCTACAAATGGCTCTATGTTTTTGAAATCTGTTGATACATCTGGCCTTGTTAGAAATACTAAGACTTTGTTTGCGATATTTGATGAAGTTGTGAATGAAGTAGGGTCAGAAAATATTGTTCAATTTTTTTCTGGCAATGATTCCGCTTATAAAGCGGCAAGAAAAAGTTGCAGAATGCATATAATTGTTTTTTTAATTCCTTGTATTGCACATTGCGTTGAACTATTGCTGGAGAATATAGGAAATCCTAAATATTTTTCTATTATTGATAAGACTATGCAGAAAGCTACAAAGGTTACAAAGTTCATTTATAATTGTGCATGAGTATTGAATTTGATGAGAAAGGAATTTACCAATGGTAGGAATTTATGTTGTCTTGTTGTGACAATATTTGTAACAAATTTTTTATCACTTCAATCTTTTGTTATGATGAAGAAAGAATTAAGACAAATGTTTACAAGTGATAAGTGAACTACATCTTAACATGCTAGGTCTAATGCTGGAGTGGAGGTTTGTAATATTATACTGGAAGATAGAGAATTTTGGTTTCAATTCCAATTTGTTATCCTAGTTTGTGAGCTTTTGGTGATGATGCTTCACTTGGCTGATAGTAAAGAAAAGTCAATAATGAGTTATATTTTTGATGCCATAGAGACAGCAACGGAAGCAATCAAGGTCAATATAAAACATAAGCCTTCTTTGTACACATTATATGTTTTAATCATTAATGAGAGAAGGGAAAGATAACTTTCTTCTTCATTGTTTGAAGCTGGGGCATTTTGAATCCTAGTGTCTATCTTAGACTCAATCTTACTAAACAAGCTGAAGTTAATAGATGAATGCTTTTAACTATTACAACAATTGATGCAAGGTCTCTTAAGCTCACAAATAGAGCTTTATAAGTTGTCTTATAGGGATTTTAGAATGTCGGTTGCTATTCGAAAAACAGGAAAACTTTCTCCAGGTATTAGTTATTTCCTTTTTCTTATATGTTGAAAATTAATTATCACTTTATCTTATTTATAGCATTACTTTTGTTATCTTATGACTTATAGTTTCTTAGTGGGATCAATTCGAAAATGGTGTTCTATAATTGAAAAGCTTTACAATTCAAATTTTAAATCAATGTGTGAGTGCAATAGGTTGTGAACGAAACTGAAGCACATTTGAATTTATCCACTCCAAGAAAAAGGAATAGATTATAATACAAGAGATTCAATGACTTGATTTTTGTTCTTTATAATTTAAAGCTTCGGGAAAAATTTGTTATTATCATTATTAATTTTGATATAATTTCTTATAATTTTTTAATAATTAATTTTTTTTTGTTTAGTAGGAATCTTAATAGCACAAGTAGTTCAACTGATCTAATTTCCATTGATAATATTGATCTTTTGGCGGATTGGGTTTTGAAGAACTGAATTTAGTAGATTTCAATGACTTGGAAGATAATCTTGAGTGAGAAAGCATTGATATGTCATTTGGTTTATTAAATTTGAATGATAATAATGATGAAACTCCTCTCAATAATGAAAATTTTGTACCAAATGATAACTGAGGTCAGTGTAGTTATAGCGGGTATCCTCCCGTTGACGATTGAATGTCGTTTCAGGTTTTTGTTTTTCCTCTTCTTTTAATTTTACTTATATTTAATGTTTATGTTGTAACGTAATTGCAAATGTTTTTGTTTAAGGTTTAACTTTTACTTGATTGTTTCCTCGTTATAAACTCTTATTGTAAATTGTAATAGTTAAGGATATTTATTAGATGTTTTGATGTAATTATTATTTATTAAAATGATGAAATTATATTATTGTAATATTTTAAATATTTTATATTATTCTTAATTTTATATTTGTATGATGATGATTGTTTTTTATATTAATTGTTGTTATTATTTAGATGTGAAATATTTAAAAATTGTTATTATTTCATATTAATTTTGATTATTATTTATTATTATGAATTTTGGGTACAGTACCGTACCAGAACCTAATTCAATACCAAATTCGGTATGATATTCGTAGCTTTAATTAGTCCTCATTCATTGTCTCTCTGTCTCTGCGTCTTTCTGGTCATATTGCAGAGTGGATTTGGAGGAACTCTCTAATATTGGACTAATGGATTGCTTACTGAAATTGCATCTTTCAGTGGTATAGTAATTATTAGTGTTTCATCTGATAATTGTTGAACTTGTATAAGTTATTGAAAATCCCCTGAAGTTTATGGCAACAAGTTTTTCATATCATGGATGAGAAAAACGCTCCTTGACTGAGTTTGAGCGCATGCTGGATATTTAATTCTAAATGGTTACCTGTATACTATTTGAGGACATTGCATGTCTAAATTTTTTTATGCCTTATCTGCTAATCCTTGGTGGTGGCTTTTGACGTAAATTGTTATGATGTTCTATATGCAATCTTTAGAAAGCGGATTGGGGTCACTATCCCACAATCTACATTCAATGTGCTGTCTTGGTGTGTAATTTAAGTTGACCGTACCTGCATGTTGTCAATGCTAAAGTATTTTACAGAAATCTTTAGGTTAAGCAAATGAATTCTTCAAACTTTAGAATTAAACTTTTTATTGGTGTTTTGCTTTCAGTTAAAATTCTTCGGACTAGTTTCTTTGCCATTATAGCTTGAAAAGTCCATTCAATTAGAAAAATTATTATGTTATTTTCAATGTACAGGCATAGGAAATTTGAGCTCAATTTATTTTTTTTAATTATAAAAGTCAACATATCCAATACACAAGACTCTCCGCTTTAAGGAAGTCTGAGAAGGGTGATAATGTACTCAGCCTTACCTTTGTACTTTTATAAAGAGACTGTTTCTGTGACTTGAATCTGTGATTTTAAGGTCACAAAGGAGCAATTTTACCACTTGCTCCAAGACTCACCCTCAATTTGTTTCTTATTATATAGTTGATTAAACACCCAGTGGTGTGAAACTCACATTAATTAAAATCATAAATTAAAAAAGTTTATGAGAAGTTAGAAAATTGGAAATTAGGCTTTGATGTCTGAAAATCTGAGGTGGTAACTTTAAAAAAATTCTTTACCTTGTAATTGTTCATATCAAAATTTCTTTTCTGCATCATGCTCCCTCAATTTAGTTTTAGATGAAGCATAACCAGCAACAGAGTAAAGTGCAAGTTGGTATAGACAGAGAATGTGCAGGAAATTAGCCATAAAGGAAAGTGCAGTGGTTAAAGTTTGACTTCGGTCTAAATTTATTCATGTGGAGCTTACACTACAAAGCACTTCCAGATTGGATATTATTTAGCATTAATAATCA
The DNA here is from genome assembly GCA_027568895.1 of Erythroxylum shatona. NCBI lineage: Eukaryota > Viridiplantae > Streptophyta > Magnoliopsida > Malpighiales > Erythroxylaceae > Erythroxylum > Erythroxylum shatona. The sequence goes on along the minus strand of JAOSBK010000205.1, from coordinate 11,312,080 downwards.
AGTGGAAGTGATCGAATATGAATACGATTGGATGCATTAGAAAGGCAAGATAACGTGGGAGATTACAAAGGATTTAAGAGGGGATAGTGTCTAACTGAAGTTACAGTTAATGCGATCTGTAAAGTGATTTAAGGTCTTTAGCAGTCATGTCTTCTTAGCACATTTACTTTGCGTGATGTCTATAGATAATCATGCTTTTCTTTTTTGGGTACATCATATAAGACTAAAAAAAGACTATTCTCCACAAAAAGTCACTCCATAGGCATCTGCTTGTAATAAGTAAATAAGACCTGGAGGGGGTTCGGACCAAACCCGAAGCCCCACCGAAGAACTCGATCCTAGTCGAGTAAGAAAGTCGGCACATTAATTTCCTTCATGAAAGGCTTGAGAAAATTTACAGTTAATGCCACAGTCAAGCAAGGACCAAATATCTCAAATAATATGAGCATGAGGATGAAGATCAATCGAAGCTTGACGGTGAGCCACAATCCTAAGAGCTTCCAATGAATCAAACTTGATCTCTAAATATGCAAAATCGAGGCAAATAGCCAATTTAATGCCAGAGCGGAGAGCCCATAACTCGGCAGTCATACAAGAGGTGACACTAATATAAAAAGAAAACCCAGTAATAGATAATCCTGCTGAAAATATAACGGTGCAGTGCTGAAAGATGAATTATAACAGTTGTTTGGGTACTCTAACTAGCAACGAATTTCAATAAGACCCCATGATACTGCTGGCTAGTCTAGAGATGTGGCAAAAAGACGATTTTCTCCTTGTGAATCACATGAAGTTGATTGCGCCTTCATGTTAGTTCGCCTTTGAGGACTAGTGAAACATGTCTGAGAGCTCTAGAGACTCTCCAAACTTCATGTTGTACGAATTGCCATGACTCTGCAGTTTTCAGATCCTCTGCCTTTCTGATGGCATCGTCTATTCCAGGGAAGGCCTTCGATCCATAGTCATTATGCTTTGCTGGTGCATATATCTGCAATGCACAGAAATGTTACTGTCTCAACTCTCTTTACAGTTGTTATGATAGCAGAAGCATTTAGTTGGCTTCTTTTGCATTTTGGTCTTTTTGACATTCTCTAAGAAACATAAAAGTACCAGAATAACTCAGTCCAGGGATTCGAGTGAGTGGAAAATACCAAATGCTTGTACCATTGCCTCTCGGAGAGTCCATCTCTATCTGTAAATGCTCGTTCTGCCATCATTAGTCTGTCGTTTAGTTGCCTCACTTTTGCTGTGTCTTTCTTCAATGTTGATGACCAACCTCTGCTTTTCTCGATTGCCTGTCAGATTATACATCAATTACTTGACTTTATAACCATTGCAAACTTTGAATATATTTATATTTCGAAAAGATTTTGGTACCTTTCTCTCTTCATTTATTTTGGTGGCTGCCTCTTTTAGCACCTCAATGGAATTGAATAATGGAATAAGGTTTATGTTCTTATTCAAGACTTCGGTTTCCAATTCCTTCCCACATTTCTGTCAGACATCAGTTATCACTTGCATTAAATTTACCATTACCGTGTCAAGTCACTTGCATTTGGCATTATATATCAGTTCAACATAGACACACCTGGAGCTCGTAAGCATATGACAGATAATTAAAGGGTAAGATCTCGTCATCTGCTAACCGAAGAGCTACCAAGCCCCAAATGCTAGCTACTGCTTTTAGAGGTGAACAAATGTAAGAAACTGGGGAGAATAAGTATAACAATTAAAAAGTTCCATAGATTGAGTTGGCATTTTGTATCGTTGTTACAGAATAGCAAAATTATGTGGCAATATCCATAGCGAATTTCAGCTTAATCTGTTCTTTTCTGACCCTTTTGGGTCCTTGATACAAAATCTTGAATAATTCGAATTAGTCCTATCAAACATTGATCTATCCGATGACATACTTCACAATTAAAGAGCAATGACAAAAGAGAGAGAGAGAACAATGTCTTATCTGTCTGATGAGTTGTCTAGACGAACCTGCAATATGTCTTTGAAACATGTGATCTCCAAAGTTTTTCATCCATATGAAATCATCGTACATTGAGTGATATACTGGATAATCTGTAGCCACCGATTTCTAGCAGTAAGGAGCAAGAGGTGGAGCAATGTAAAATATTACATATCTGGGGTGTAATTACAGTTGACTTCTTTGAACTATATTGTGGCATGATGGTTTGAGAATTATGTTTTCAGCTACTCTTTTAACGATTCTTTAGTTTTTGCTGCTCAGTTGTGTGATTGAGCTCATAGTAAACTGTTTCCAATATCATACTCTTTTGCTTTGCCAGCGACTTGGTAGGATTGTAGTTCCTGAGCTCTACCAACATGGCATAGTCTAATTCCTGGTTGATAAGTTTTATTCAGCCAATGCCACTTTCAGGATGTATGTTCCTTTTCAGGGACAGGATTTCTAAGGTCTTACTTGAATCTCTCATTACATATATGCCATACTGTTCATGTTATGGAGATGAAAATGCCAAATACTTGATTTTTACACCGAAAAATATCTCGATTCATCTAAAGCTTATATTCAACTATTTGAAAATGAAATTGTAACTTATGGATGTCTTACTAAATGACGTTCAAGCGGAAAATTTTTTCATGTTGTCATCAATGTGCATGTCTTTGAAGGAGTTGAGAGATAAAAGAAGATGATGGAAATAAGCTTTGAAATTTATTGGTTACCTCCTCTCCCATAAAACATGTCAGATGATGCAATGCCAATATGTTGCACGAAAGCTGCATAATCGGATCCAGCACCACCTAATCTCCCAATCTTCATTACAAAGTAGATTCATGAGGATCACATTTTTATCATAGTCTCACTATTATTCTCTTGAGAATGAAATCCATCATTTTGCTTGTCAAAGTTTTTTGAAAATAACTTCGTTTGATGGCTAGTTTATGCTTGGACGCCATCTTTCTAAAAGTTTTCCTTAAAAATTCATCAGGAAGGTAACAAATAGTTTCATACTTACCTCAGCATTGCTGCCACGACCGACCCATGCTTCATAAATGGTCTGTGACGAGTTGTCTGGATCTTGAACCTTCAAAGTGAAGAATATTGATTGAGATGGTTGGGTGAATTCCACGAAAGTATACCTAATTTTCTATGCGATATCTCTCAAGGGTCTTTTACATGTTTCTCTACTCATTTTGTCTGCTCCTAATTTACATTTAGTACCTGTTGGGTAGCCTCTTTGATGAGTTCATCGAGTTGGGGAGTTGCAGAAACATAGAATCCTGGTCCGGATACTGCAATGTCAACATTCAAGTAAGCAACTGCCCTTAAAGAAAGCATTTCTCTGTTGTCTTCTACCCATTCAGTTGATCCTATCTGCAAACAGCAACGAATTAATATTCCCCTAACATTGGGGAAAAGAAGGGATGTAAAAGGAGAGTGTCGGTGTTAAAACCAGGCCATACTCCTCAGCGTCCCAATTGCACAACACAATTGTTCTTCGAGGTCTCCACCCTCTTTTTTGCAGCTTTTTCAGTCTCTGCGCAATCTATCAAATAAAATAGAAAAGCAGTATGAAAACTGACTCTGGCATGCTTAAGAATGATGTTTTTATGTATGGCAGATCCGATGTCTCCTAACTACCTCTAAGAGCACTGCCGTGCCACTGTTGGGATCAACAGCTCCAAATGTCCATGCATCCCGATGATTCCCCAGAAGGACAAATCTGAAATTTAAGATCACAAAGTTGTGAATCTCAATTTGATGTCTTAAAGGTTCTCACTCAGATAGGCTTATTATATTCCAACTTCTCTCACCTATCAGGCTCTTCTGCGCCTTCTATTACTGCAATTACATTCTGAATAGATCTTACAACCTGCTTTCCCTGAAATTAAATTGAAAACGCAAGTGATGTTGCAGCAATAAGAACTGGAATTTTTTGTATTTAGCAGTTGACTCTGGCATATCTCCATTACTCAGCTTAATTATGTCATGTGTCAACTACTTACAGTGTAACTGAGATTGACAACTCCTGGACCTGGTCCAACCCTGTAAATTGGAGCATCTTCACTTCCTTGCCACTCCTCGTCCGCAACTTGTCCGCCAATTTCCTTCAAGATCGCTTCACCGTCATCTCCTGATACGGGCAAAGAAGGTATCAGTGGAACATACCCTCCCTTATCTACTTGGTTATCTGTTAACCTCTCACATCCTGTAATACTCGGCCATCCTGGTGTTGTGGGGTCACCGTTGCCATCATAAACTGATCCTACCTGAACACCACTTGGCGGCATCCATCTCGCCTCCGGAAACCACCCTTCAGCTTTTGATCCACCTCCAAAGTCTTTCCTATCCGTATAGATAATAACGCCAATAGCACCTGCCTCATTAGCATTATGCACAATGTCTCCTCTGTAAATTTTTCCATATCTTGCCAACGCAATTGTCCCAGTTAAGTTCAACCTCATCTCTTTCAACTTTGTAAAGTCCTCTACGCGTCCATAGTTCACATAAGCCACAGGTCCTTTCACCTTACCTGACTTTGCATATGCGTGAAAAGTTGGTAGAACTTCGCCGGCCACATCTGCATAAGGGTCACCGTCATAAATTTCCTGCTGGAGATTGAACGTGATGGGCTGGTCAGAGTCTGGCCGTTCTAGTGTCAAGTAACGAGAAACAGGATAAGTCAATGAAACATCATAGGAGTTGATGTAAGATTTAATGCCGTAGGCAGTAAGAGTAGCTAGAACGTAGTTTGCAGCTTCAGCGTTGGCTTCGGTGCCGGCCACATGGGGACGTCGGGTGAGTATATACAGATGCTCTGATACGGAGGCATTATCGGTGAGTGAATTGGATATGAAGAGGTTGTGATAGTAATATTTTGGTGGAGTAGGAGAGAGAAGGAAGAAGAATGGAATTGCTATGGCTAAGAAGGTTAGGGCGGCTGTTTTGATCATTTTGTCCGCACTAGTGTTCGGTGCTGCTTCGTAACTTTTCATATTAAGGCTTCAATTCAATTTGGAATTTGGAAGATTAGAGAGAGATAGCTTTTCCGGCCATCATAAATGCAAAAGAAGAAGATAAAGAGGCCGATTAGAACTAAGAAATTAGGTTTGGTGACGTAATATGAAATAATTCTGACAGCGTGTGCTTATCCACTCCTCACTAATACGGCATGATTTCCAACTTTTGATGATCACGAGGTTACCAAATCCGTCAATAATAAAATAATTTCCTGAGCGATAAAATGGCACCGGACCATCTTGTTTGCAATTTTTTGTCTCATTTCATTAAGTATATATACGAAGAGCGAGTTGGGATAGACGATTACGGAATCGATCCCTATCGTCTATTTAATCGAGCGACTTATATTTTTTTTCTGTTTTTTACACGTGTTTGTGTTTATTGAATGTTGTGTCTTCACGCGATATACTTAATAAGCACGCAATCTTC
>JAOSBK010000205.1:11284250-11294934 GCA_027568895.1 Erythroxylum shatona | reverse complement strand
ATGATATTGATTTGAAATGAAGTTGAGAATGAGGAGTAAATGAAGTAGAAAAGGTGATTTTGGTATGAGTTGTGTTAAGGAAAGTTTTTGAAACAAAATGGGTAGTTGATCTGGAAAATGTTTACTAAGTATGCTTCAGTCTTTTAGCTATAACTTTTTCTCTAGTTATCCAAACAAGATGATTCTTGATTTTCATTAAACCAGAAACATATGGATACATTTCTTATGAAGACATCAAATTTAAATTCTGTCTTTAAGAATTTCAAAATTTTTCATGAAGTTGAGAACTGGGTGTAGTACATTGGTGGATGAATGTAAAATTCATGTTCTAAATTCGAGGGAAATTTTGGATTTATCTAGGGTGAAGTAGAGAAAGGTGTCTTTAAGAAATTTTAGATCTTTCTTTTAGCTTTCCAACGTTATAAAGTATGTAATTTTTAGACATAAGAGTTAAAAGTTATGGTCCTTATAAGGGTAGATGCTCAGGAGCATAGATGCATCGTCTGTAAAGATGTATCATCTGTGATGGCGGCATTCATCTTAAGAGTTGCATCATCTTAAGTTGACTTTGCTTCTTCTTAAGTTAACTCTGCTTTTTCTTAAGAGTTGCATTGTCTTAAGTTGACTTTGCTTCGTCTTAAATTGACTCCGCTTCGTCTTAAAAGTTGCATCGTCTTAAGTTGACTTTGTTTCATATTAAGTTGACTCTGATTTGTTTGCTTTATGCTTCGTCTTCTCTTTGCTTCGTCTACTTTCTGTTTCATCTGCTTTTTGCTTCGTCTACTCTTTGCTTCGTTTACTTTCTGCTTCGTCTGCTCTTTGTTTCGTCTGTTTTTTGCTTGATCTGCTTTTTGCTTCGTCTGCTTTCTACTTCATTTTCTTTTTGCTTCGTCTGCTTTCTGCTTCGTCTACTTTTTGCTTTGTTTTCTTTCTGTTTCGTCTGCTCTTTGCTTCGTCTGGTTTCTATTTCATCTATTTTTTGCTTCGTTTTCTTTCTTCGTATGTATGACCGAAACTTCTTCTTCCATACACTATTCGTCTGATGCTATCTTGTGGTCTATTTTCGACCCTTTAGATGATAGAATTTGTTTAAGTCTTTATAAAAGTTGTAGATCTTGAAGTTCTCTTTCAAATCATCCAAAGAACACCCTAATCCAATATCTGTAGGGAAAGTTATGGCAATTTTTCCAATTCGTCTACTTTTTCGTTTGGTTTCGTCTGATCCTAATGTCTGCTCCACTTTCGACCCTTCAGATGATAGAATTTGTTTCAAGTCCTTTACAAAAGTTGTAGATCTAAAAGTCCTCTTTGAAACTGTCCTAAGATGATCTTAATCTCACATCTCTTGTGAAGGTTATCCAAATTGTCCCGAGATAGGTTCAATATGATTGAGGTTAAACCTTTGTTTGATTCTTTCGGCTGTAACTTTGTTATCCGACCTCCAAATGAAGTGATTCTTGAACCCATAGATACTTAACACATTTTTCTATCCCTCCATAGAATTTGATAGCATTTGGTATTGATTTGAAAAAGATGGATTGAATCAAGATAAGGGTATCTGTTGGAAGAGTATGAATGGGAGGAAATTAAGTATAGTGTACTGTTTCAATATAAGAATAGTCCGAAATTGTTTGGGGCAATACTTTTAGAGTTCTGAACCAAATGGGTTGATTTTGGTGTCATTAGAAACTTAAGACAGAGGGGAACATTTTCTAGAAGAAATTGTTATATCAAAATGTTCAAGGGTACTTTTGGCAAGACACTTAAGCATAAAAGACATAAGGCATAATGAAAGGGAAAATGAGACATTTCTCGATCATTAAGGACATAATTGGAAGAAGAAGAGTTGTCTTGCATTTTAAGAGGAGAGAAGAACAAAAATTGAAGAGAAAAAGAGAGAGTATCATGAAGAAGAGAGAAATACGAAGAGAAGAAGATAAGGAGAGAAAGAAGAGAAAACAAGCTAGGGTTTCAATTGTGTTAACCTTTAAGAGAGATTTTGAGGTTGTTCAAGAAGGGAAACAAATAGAGGAAGAGAAGAGCTTCCCTTTGAGCTAAAGATTCCTTTATTTGGTGAAGAATGAAGGTAAGGTCATTTTAAAACTTTTAGATTTTGGGAAGGATTGTAGTTCATGGAGTTTAGAAAATGCTTGGGTTTAAGTATTCTAGAACCAATTTTAGTGATTGTTCTTGAGATATTTTCAATTAAAAACCATATTGAGTAAGATTTTTGTTATTGTATAAAGGGATCAAAAGAGGCAAGAGGAACAAGAGAAGAGGCATTTTTGGGCAAGTCTATAAGCAAGGAAATCAAGGTGGGTACATGTTTATAATTGAGTAAATAAGCAACTAAATGTTTTCTTTAAACCAAGAAAGTTTAATGTTTCCAATTGCATCATAAGTGTTGCATTTATTGCCTTTGAATTATATGAGAAAGTGCAATATGTTGTTATATGATTTGTGTGATGATATAAAAATTTTTGAAACAGATTTCTCTTTGAAAAGATATATGTTTATGAAATTATGTTTTTGAGAATGGTTTCCAAAATATATCAAGTATATGAAAACCAAGTTTTCAAGAAAAGTGCCATTTTGGGCAACAAGTTTACAAGTTATGAAATATGTGTTATCTGGGTTTATGGTAGTCCCTCAAGAATCGTCACGTGCACATTGACCAAGTTAAAGTCTTTGCTTGCCTGCCCTTTAGTGACACGAAGCTCCTTCATGGACTCTCTCAAGTTTACGACTACACAGGACCATTATGTGTAAATGTGTAGTGCGTCATGTTTATGGATCTACCCAAACCATTCTGATGTGCTTATGTGCTTATGTTATGTTAACAAGTTTGATGCATTCATGTTTTGTAACTTGTGGATTTCGACTGAAAGCTTAAGAAACATGTGCTTTAGAAACTTAATGAAAATTTTCTATGACAAATAAAATTGTTTCAAAGGTTTTGCTTATTTTTCCGTTATAAACTGTTACCCACGAGTTGTCAAGCTCACCCTCTTTCTGTCCCATCTTCAGGTGATAGTTAAGAGATCAAATGATCAAGAGCCTAAGGGAACTTCCACAAATTTTCTATTTTGTATTTTTGTAATAAGCCAATGATGTGGCTTGTGATATGTAAATAAAGTTTTTAAAACTCTGTTGCTTTAGAAATGAAATGATAGATTGAAGTAGTTTGGTTGTGTATGTTCATATTGACTTCCTTGTAACATGGTTGAGTTGAAGTAATAAGTTTGTTTTGATGTTTGATTGTCGTGGGCATGCCACCCTTGTGGGATGATGCCTAATAAGGGTTCATGGAAATAACCCTATAGGAAAATTTTGCTCAGTATTATGATTCTCCAAGAGTTGGGTTCCTGAAACGGTGCCCAATAGTGTTTGGCATTAGAGCAAGAAGAGGAACTGATGGTGGTTAAGACGACTTCATTGGAATAAGTTCAATGATTATGGTTCCAAATGTTGGTCTCCAAATCCACGTTCGAGGTCCAACAAATATGCATACAAATCATTTATGTACATGTAAATTTTCTTTGAAATAAGTTATGCTCAATCTTATATTCCAATGTTTAGTCTCCCAATTCACAAGTGGTAAGTCCTATTTCATTTATTTCTAGATGTTTGAAAAGTTTCATACAAATTAAAAAAAAGTTTAGATAAGATTCGGTAAAAATTGGAAATGAAAACAATCTCAAAATAGTTCAATTTTAGTTAAACCCTAAAGTAGTCTAAAAATAAGCAAACTATCAGTTCAGAAACAAACACATGACAAAGTCTAGATGTTCCTTAATATTTGTATAGAAAAAGTTAGAACTAGGTTTTGTGGTCTTTTAGACATTTGCCATTCGGTGTCTCTAGTTTCCAAAACACCAAAGATCAGGCTATTTGGACTTATAACATATAAGCCATAGACCAAATATCACACGCTATTCCAAAAAAGGAGTAGCATCAGGTCACCATTTTCTATCCCAATTTCCAACATCATAAAGCCAAAATTAAGTTAGTGTCTCTTCTAGAGATTTTTATTTCTACGTATTAGGTTTAATATGCAACTGAAATCACTCAATTTAGAGGTCTATAGGCTGATTTATGACCCTAACAATGTTATTGGTTCAACAAACCCTAGATAGAGTTCCACTACACGATAATCTCTTGTCATATCCAACCAATTGTATACTAGATAATACCAAAATAGCACCGAAGTATCATCCCAGCAACCATTACACATCCCTATGAATCCTTTTACACATTCAAATGTACACAAATATAGAAATTAACTAAGTGAAGTTTCAAAACTTAAAATTGGCAAAGTAATTCTTTTAATGCTTTTCCTTCCCTTCCTCTTTAGCTTTGCTTGAATCAACAAGTGAAAAATGATGGGATGAAGAAGGTGAAATAGAGAGGAGAAAAATTTTGAAGTTAAGCCATCAAAGTGTCGTTTATCTTCCCTCTCCATTTGCCTTTTCATGAATTTTCTAGACTTAGACACATGTTTCAATCTCATTGGACCATATGTCACAATCCTATTAGACCATGTGTTATAATCTCATTGGACCATGTGTTGTAATTCTATTAGACGATGTGTTAAAATTATATTAGACCATGTGTTACAATTCTATTAGACCATGTGTTACAATTCTATTGAACCATGTGGTACAATTTTATTAGACACACATGCTTTAATCATATTAGTCCATGAGATGAATTTAGGGAAATTACATATTGGTCCTTCTTCTTCCTTTAATTCCCATATTGACCTATAATGTTATCAATCTTTTTCATTCTCTTATGTCTTAAGATTCTAATGGCATATATTTCATGCTATTTGGTTAATTTACCCCAAAAACTACAGGTTGCTAGAAAACAAGGACATTAGTTAGAACTCAACTTCAAAATAGAATTCAAAACTCTTAGAGGCAGGATTAGATTTCGTTTCCTTCATGAACGTTTTAGAACTATATCTCTAATTTAATCTCCAATTGAAACTTTCCAATTTGGAGGTATAGAATCCAAGATATAGCCAAATAACATGAATCTTTTTAGTGGAACCTATCCATTCAATAAGGTACATATCCTAAATCAACTAACTTCGACGTTATCATGCAAGAGTAACACAAAAATACATCCAATTTAACCAAAAACATCCTATTTACTTAAGGAATACTTTTTTTTATTAATTCCCCTCACATAAAATTGATAAATCCAAGCAAACATATCAAAACTTTCTATACATATTTCACATCTAAGTATGTATGTCCATGCTGAAGCGAACAAGTTATCCATTTACACTTGCCTTTTACATTAAGTACCATAATATCTCTTCCTATACTTAGATATACTTAATTCATTATGTTCACTTATTAATACACCCTAGATATGCTATAATACTTCCAGGGTATATGTTGGGGTGTTACATTTCTCTCCCTTTTAAAAAGAATTTCGTCCTCGAAATTCATACTTGTATCCCTATAATGACACACTGGGCCAGATAAAAACCTTGTCCAAAAACTTTTGTAATTGAATCTTCAACTCTTTTAAATCTGTAGGGTCTATTATATAAGGTGCCCTTGAAACAGGAGCAGTATGAGACACAATCCCAATAGATAGTTCTACCTCTCTCTTGGGTAGCAAACCTAGTAACTCTTCTGAGAACATGTCCGGAAACTCATGTACTACCAGTATGTCTCATAAGTTCACCTTCTCCTTTTTTGAATCAAGTACTAAAGTCAAATATGTCTCACAACCTTTTCTAAGCAGTCGTCTTGCTAGGATGGTTGATATTACATTATTCAATTGATTAGACATAATACCATGCACCATCATTTCTAAACCATCAGAATCTTTAAGCACAACTATTTTCAACCAAAAATCAACTATAGCTTGGTGTTTGGACAACCAATTCATGCTCAAGATCCATTCAAATTTATGGACGAGTAGCTCTATTGAATTAGCTGCAAACTGTTTCTCATGGACTAAAATAGGCAATCTATACACACTTTATTCACATATACACTATGGCCCAATGGACTACTCACATGCATATCATAGGCTAGTCGATCTACTAGTAACATTCTATCACACATTCTTTAAAGGCTTAGTAGGACCCAATACTGATTGATCTCTCCCCACCATACTATTAGTTGCATCCTCATTAGCTTCTCGAGGTCTTTCCATCTCTACTATTTATAAGAAAATAGGGACTTCTACATTAGGCCAACACTAAAACCATATCACACATTACTAGACTCTTATTAGTTAAAACTACCTAAACCGTGTTCTGATACCACAAAATGTAACACACCCTATACAGAACCTGCAATCATCCATACACATAGCAATCAAATTCCTATATACATATTCAAGGTATACAATTTTATTTAATGATATACATATATACACATTAAAAAACTCCCCAATGCTTAACATTATCATTTAATAGTTGTAATACATCTTTACATTTACATGGTAATCTAAAATAAAACATACAATTACCTTTCTTCATTACACGTGCAATCATCTGTAACTAAAAACACATTCCAAAAGTAATTTTTCTTTTATCTATTGGCCTTGGTCCCTGCAAATGTTCCCTGTACCCCACTCCTATGACTTGGACCTACACAGATTAATACTCGTGCTAAGCTTGAAAGTTTAGTAGGGAAAACACTTAATTTAGAAGATCACTCATAGCAGTCATCTGCTAAGCACACATTTAGAAATATCACAACTCATATACCATAAATTCACATTCATGAACTAAACATTGACATTCAATGTTTATGTAAACAATGATGGCATACTTAAGAAAAGTACAAAATGTAAATATGCTTCAATATTTTGTTCACATTCTATAAATTCACGTTCAAAACTCAAACATTGATATTCATCACTCAATGATAAAAATTATCAATACAAATGAAAATGCTTATTCATATACCGATTATTTATGTTTCTTACTGAAATACAGTATGACAATATATTATCCATATACCAAAAATGAGCATTTAAAAGCAAATTATTGATATTCAACACTCATTGATACAAATTATAAATTAATACAATTGCACATCATTATAATTCATCATTTTAACCAATACAAATGCTCATCAATGCCAATTATTTTTATTGTCATGTTGTATTTTTATTTATGACTGTTAGGTTTCCTTTTTGTGTTAAGCCTGCACCTTTTCTATGGGTGTGGACAACGAGTGTTGTGGATATCCAAAGACATCAAACTATGGATGTAGTCCTATAAAGCCTGCTCTTTAAACCTCATTTCTTATTGTTGTTGGGGGAATTGTATAACCAGCTTAGTAGTATTGTAGTTGAATTTTTGCATTTCTAAGTTGTGTCTCTTTGATCTTTTTATGTTTAACCATTAACTGATAAGTTTTACAACCTAAAACAAAACAATTTATACCTCTTTCCATTGCCTTACGAAATCCTTCAATCTATAGCATTTTGTTGTAAAACCTAAACGGAGAGCTACAGTTAGTGTTAACATGGAAGCTTTGAACCTCTAAAAAAGAATGATTAGAAGATAGTAGGGGCTTAAAATATGCATGGATATTAGGAAAAGTAGTTAAAAAATATTGTTAACTTGAACACGATCAAGCTGTTTCCTCATGAATCTAACCCCGACTTATTTATTAGACCATATGAACAATTGGTTATAAAAGCTCAAATCTGTAATTCCCATTATAGATATGATATTTGAGAATTCATTTGCATTGGTACTCATGCTTATGGATAAGCTTTCAACTTCTTCAGCCTTAATCATATATGTGGAATCTCCACCTCACATCCAAGGTATATTACCATTACTATTGATTGTACTTAAGTTGTTCCAGAATAAAACTCTCTATAAGCTTAATGCTGGACCCTGCTTTTGGAGCCTAGCCCTGCTTCCAGAGTCGAGCATTCGGAGTCATGACAGAAAGAGTACTTGCCCTCAACCATACTAAACCTATTTCGGGACATTTAGCATAAATTTCTCTAGAGAACTCGGATTAAGGTGTTCTTTGGTTGAAATGAAAGAGGAATTCAAGATATAAAACTTTTATGAAGACCTTGAAGACCAATTCTGTCATCCAGAGGGTCAAATTTGGACCAGAAGATGTTATAGTCAACTTAAGAAGAATCAGAAAGTCAACCAAAGACGAAAGGGTGAGACAAATTGGAAAAATGGTCATAAATTTTTCTAGAGAACTCGAATTAAGGTGTTCTTTAGATGAATTGAAAGAAGACTTCAAGATATACAACTTTCATGCAGACCTTGAAGACCAATTGTCTCATCTAAAAGGTCAAATTTGGATCAGAAGATGTTCTAGTTAACTTAAGATGAAACAGAAAGTCAACCTAAGACGAAAGGGTGAGATGAATTGAAAAAATGATCATAACTTTCTATATAGAACTCAGATTAAAGTGTTATTTAGATGAATTGAAAGAGGAATTCAAGATATACAACTTTTATGAAGACCTTGAAGGTACATTCTATCGTCTGTAGGGTCAAAAATGGAGCAAACAATAGGATCAGACGAAATCAAAGGAAAAAGCAGACGAATGGGAAAAATTAACTTTCCCTACAAATATCGGATTAGGGTGTTCTTTGGATGGTTTGAAAGAAGACTTCATGATCTACAACTTTCATGAAGACCTTGAAGTAGATTCTATCATCTGGAGGGTCAAAAATGGAGCAGATTATATGATCAGGCAAAACCAAAGGAAAAAGCAGAAGAATGGGAAAAAGCAAATGAATGGGAAAAATTGCCATAACTTTCCCTACATATATCAGATTAGGGTGTTCTTTAGGTGATTAGAAAGAAGACTTTAAGATCTACAATTTTTATGAAGAAGTTGAAGGTAGATTCTATTATCTGAAAGGTCAAAAATGGAGCAGAAGATAGTATATAGAAGGAGAAGTTTCGGTTAATAACAAAAGAAGTAAAAAGTCAACTATAGAAGATATGATGTCATCACAGACGATACATCTTTACAGACGGTATGACGTCATCATAGATGATATGACATCATCACAGACGATACTATCTATATAAACAATATGACATCATCACAGACGATACATCTTTACAGACGACATGACATCATCACAGACAATACTATCTATACAGACGATATGACATCATCACAAACAATACATCTTTATTCCTGAATATCTCCCCTTATAAGTATTATAACTTATGACTCTGATGTCCAAAATTTCCATACCATATACCAATGAAAAGCTAAAAAGATAATTTAGCTTAATTTAGTCCAAATTTCCTCCTAAAGTCTGCCCAAAATTTCAACACCTAGGAAAAGACTTGGATTTGAAATGCACAACGACAAAACAACCATGCACATACACCTGGCAAACTTTTCAGTTTTAAACTCATTTACCAAATCAAGAGAAGCTCATACATACTTTAATTACATAGTAACATTATAAACAAATGCTTAACAAAAAATACAACATATATATGATTCTCGACATTTAACATGCTTATAAAGTTGTCCAAAAGTGATTGAACTAATTAAGGTACAAAAGTTTCTAATATTTAGGAGTCTTCGATGCCTTGTAAGGACTGCTAACCTTCTTGTTCTACACCTGAAGAGGGAATAGTGGGGTGAGCTACACAGCTCAGTGGCTAAAATATTTATAGTCATTGGCCATTGACCATATATTCAAGCATATGTACATGTATATCTAGCAATTTAAGCATTTGATCAATTTAACTCAAACATATAACACACTGCATAAACTTCAGCCCTTAAACATAATACTCAACTATGCATCATAATTGAAAATTTAAAATGCAATGCATAAACAAATGGATTGAGAGTTCCATGGAACGAAACAAAGAAATTGAGGTTTACTCTGTGAACAAAACGAGTCCGACCGATTTCTCAGGATCTTGTGGCCTTAAGCGGGTAGCTGGGAGAAGGCTATGGGTCAATGTACACGTGACTAACAAAACAGGTTTATCTCTTGCCCAAATAAAAGCATATAATCATACCCAAAAATCATTTTATCAACTGCTCAAACTTTCATGCTTTTTCTTCTTTTTATTTAACTCAAAATTTTATAACCTTTTTTAAGGAATAACATAATCACAATGCATTTCCAAACATTCACAATGATTTCAATTTTTCACAAATCAATTTCAAGAAAAATACAATCACATACATAGGCAAGAATTTGCCTAATCATATAATAACTATAAATACATTACCCACTTAATTAGCTTGCGAGAATCCAAGTCAAGCTTGTCTTTCTCCTTGCTTTTGGGTAGGATTCCCTTAGTTTCCTAAAACGACCAAGGTTCCATTCAAAACACATTTCAATAACTCATAAACTTCAAAATAACGAAATCACAAAATGGAAATACACACAAATTAAGCTCAAATCTAACCTACCTATAGCAAATCTAGGTTAGATAACCTAAGATCTAGTTTAGAAACCCTAAAATCAATTGGGTTCTCCTAATCCATCTTCTTCCAACATAAACTTTTCATTTTCTAACTCCATCCATAACACAACTCATTCCTTTAAAAAGCAAAATGTTGGATCCCGCTTCCGGAACCTAACTCTTCACAAAATATCGTCATACTTGAGCGTGGCTCCTTGAAATCTTTTCTTGCTCTGCTACTAAACATGATGAGCCCCGTTCTCGGAGTCCAA
>JAOSBK010000205.1:11235983-11247835 GCA_027568895.1 Erythroxylum shatona | reverse complement strand
GACTATTTTGCAATTTTTAAAAAGTTTAGGGACTATTTTATAAATTTAAAAAATATCCCGAAACGGTACCCGGTACCAACCGATACCGGTACCGTTCCGTTTCAGAGCCCAATCTGGTACCGAGCTCGGTACGGTATTCATAATATTGCTTACCAGACATCATTATATTATATTGTTCCATTTCCAAAAAATTTTAAATAATTATTTTACTGTGACTAAATATTAATGATTAAGAATAGTTGTTAACTTATATTTATGATAATTTTTATCCTATTAAATTTAAAATTTTTGGTTCACAAATATTTTAATGTCCAAAATATATTTACTTTTCAAATTTAAAATAACATACCATGTGTTTTAAATATTGAAAACAAATTGACAACAAAAGATATCTTAACTAGGATTACGTAAATGTCAAATATAATTAACCTTAACTACTATGATTTAGTATACTTAGCATTACTGATCGATATTTAAAATATCGACCAAATATGGCCGGTATCGTAAACTTAAAAAAATTGATCGACTATTTTGAAAAAAAACTTTCAACCCCCCTCTTTCCCGACTGTCTGTCTCTATAGAATCTCTTTCTCATCTCACATTTTTCATTTCCCTCTGTCTCTCTCTTGATTTCTTCTCTCCAGTGACTCTCCTCTCTGGCAAATCTCTGCCATGCACTCAGCAAAACCCCACGTCTCCACCATCATCTCTTCCTCACGGTCACTACTTATGAACACACAGCATACTGGCATCGTCTCTTCCTCAGTCCCCCAGTGGCCACCCACTGCTAACCATCACGCACCATAATATTTTTTAACAAGAGCTTCAAAGTAGGCAGCTTGGGACTATCGGAACTGGATTGGGGTTTGGGATGGTGCCCTGATCTTCTGAGAAATGAATGTTCCGGAAGCAAAAGGCTTCTATTTTCGGTGAGAAGTGGAAAATTACGTGTATGTTTAGATGGGCTTATACCAGTAGAGCTTTTTCGTCGGTAGAATTTTTCTGAGAAAAACTTTTCTAAAAAATTTGACTGCTTGGTTGTCAATTAAAAAAAGAGTTTTTTTGAAAGAGTTTCGTATAGTAAACTGTTTGGTAATATAAAAATAAAAAGTAATTTTAATTTTAAATGTATTTTATTTTGTAATAAAATTATTGATGCATATAAATATTATTTAAAGTATATTAAACAATATCCAAAGCACAATATATTAAACCATATGAAACATAAATGAAAATATATCTAACCAAATCTTTTATATAGATTATAACATAAATAAAATTAATATCAAAAATAAATATTTAAAAATATTTAAAAAGTCAAATAATATTATATAACTCTCAAAATAAACATAAAGTATAATAAAAAGTAAGCTCATTAATTGATTTGAAAAAATTATCTGAAAAAGCATTTTTTTAGAAATTCTAAATTTGAGCTTCTTAAAAAGTTATATTTTGACTGTCAAAAAAGTCATATATATTAAAAAAGTAATTTTTTATTTTACAACTAAACACTTATTTTTCTTAAAAATGACTTTTGTGGTAGAGCTCCCAAAAGCTCATCCAAATAGACACTAAGACTCTTTGATTTGTACTTTATAGTTGAATATTGTTTCTTAAAAAATCTCATTTTTTTTTAGGTTTTAAAAGTTTAGGTGCTTAACAAAATGTTTAATAATTTTCAAAAAAAACGTATTGTATATTTTGGAAGTAAGAAAATTTTAATCAAAATTTAAAATTAATCTTAATATTACATATTTTTCAATAAAAATTGCATATTATAAAAATTTTTAATTTAATTTTTAGATATTAATTTTTTAATTTATGTCTCTTTATTGTATATTTTTTACAATAAATATACATCAAATTGCTGCCTTTAACCGTGCTTTATTGCTCTTAGATGGAAACATATTCAGGTTAGAGGTTTACTTTAGTTGTGACATTGACAAGAGATAATTGAAGCTAATGAAATTTTAACTATAATTAGTAGATTTGTTCACAGGCCTTTCATCAAAAAATATAACATAAATTTAAATTAATTAGAATTTGTACATTAAAAAATTGATTAAAACATTATAAAACATTTTGATAAGAAATTAAAATTAAAACCTATCATTTTTATTTAGAAAGAAGATGAAAGATAATATTAATATTCAAGAAGTGCCTTTTAGAAGAATTTTTAAGTGTTTTATTAATTCTTACATTTAAATTATAAAATTTCTAAAAGTTTTGCATCACTAGAAAAAGATACTCATTATGTATAATTATAATATTAAATAGTTTAACATGATTGTTATTTAACATTATTTAATAATATTCCATAACTTTTAGATAAAAAGTACTAAAAGTAACGAAATTTACAAGGTATACTTATCAATTTCTATTATATGTGAAAAATAATATTAATAAAAATAAATATGTTATTATTTTAAATTTCTATTATTTGATTTTCAGAGAACAATGTTGATGTAAAATTATAAAGAATACAGTGCAATATATTGAAGGACTATTTTGCAATTTTTTTAAAAAAGGGACTATTTTATAAATTTTAAAAATTATCCCAAACGATATCCGATATTGAACGATACCGGTATAGTATCGTACTAGAACCAAATTTGGTACCAATATTGGTACGGTATTCATAACATTGGACGAGATCCCTCCATTTCAAGATATAAAATATAAAACCTAAATTTTAACTTCATAAAATTTTTAATTAAGAGTTCTTCTCATCTAAAGAAATTGTGAGAAAAATCCTGTGTTTACCTTAGAAATTTTCCATAAGTAATAAAAGAATATGAAACCAATCCGGGTACATCCATATCCAAAGTTTCCCCTTTTATAATTTTTAACCTTCATCGCGCCAAAGAAAAAAACATAGAACTTGCATTATATGTCAAAGTTTTTTTAGATAAAAGAAATATAACTCTCTTTAATTTTTTTTTTGACATTAACTCTCTTTAATTTAATAAACTTTTTAAAAATAACATTAAAATTCTAAAAAAAGTTATAATTTTAATTCTCAAGGAAAATTCTTTCTCTTAAACTTGGATTAAAAAATAATAAGCATCACAAGAAAACAAAGTTTAGCAACGGAAATTATCGATGAAATTTGTACGCATTCCATCAGTAAGCTTATTTGGCGACAGAATTTACTAACGAAAAAAGGTGTCGAAAATACTGCCATATGTAAATTTACCGATAAAAATTTTTATACCATTGGTAAATTTACCGACGAAAATTTTGTTCGATCAGTAAATTTACCAAATAAGAAATTTTTCTGTCAGAAAATTACCAATAGATTTGGTTTTTCCGTTGGTAATTACCTACGGAAAAAGAATTTCTGTAGGTAAATCCAATATATTTTACCTACGGAGATAGATTTTCTGTCGGTAAATTTGCTAAAAACTATTTTTTAAAATTTACCTGCAAAGTGTTCAGTTTCTCTTGAAGTCACCAAGGAGAGAACTTTACTAAATCTCTTCGTACCAATCGCAACACTTATTATATTCTGGTTCTTGTGGAAAGTTAAGAAAATAATTCATACTAAAGAATTGAAATTATGAAAATCATGGTAAAAAAGAACTGAAGCTATTTTTTCAAAGAACTGGCATTTCATCAAACACCTTACATGCATCTGAAATTAATCCCAGCATCACAACTAAAATCAAGTTTTGTCTCTTCTATCACTAACATTTATACCTTAAAGTTATTTTCCAATCACAAAATAAACGAATAAATGAAAAATATCAAATACCCAAATTAACTTTCATCCAATATACGAAAAAACATATGACAGTATTTGCAAAAATACCTCCACCGAAGGGCACAATGACAATGGCTGGAGAAGACAATGCTGACGAGCAGAAAAGGAGTCCACAACAGAGAAACCAGAGAGAAGAAAGCCAAAGAGGAGATACAGGAAGAAGGAAGAAGAAGACACAGGTAGGGGGATGTCGGGTAAGTTTAAATTTAAAAAAATTTTACCGACGGAATTTACCGACGAAAATTTATGTAGGTAAATTCAAAATTTTTTTATTTCGCTAATAATTCTCGCCTTTTTACCGACAGATATCTTATACCATCGCCAAATCTTTTACTGATGGGAATCTTGTACTGTTGCCAAAGTCCATCGCAAAATTTACAGAGATAATTTCCCTATATATTTAAAAACGAATATTAGTATGATCGTTAAACGAAAATTTTCTTATCAATTTTACCTACGGAAATGAATTTTGTGTTGGTAATTTGCAACAAAATTTGTACATATTTTATTAGTAAGCTTATTTAGCGACGAAATTTACTAACGGAAAAAGGCATCGAAAATACAACCATAGGTAAATTTACCTACAAAAATGTTTATACCTTCGGTAAATTTGCCGATGAAAATTTTGTTCGGTCAGTAAATTTACCAAAGAAAAAAAAATTTTATCAGAAAATTACCAGTAGATTTGGTTTTTCCGTCGGCAATTACCTATGGAAAAAGAATTTTCGTTTGTAAATCCAATATATTTACCTACGGAAATAAATTTTTCATCAGTAAATTTACTAAAAAATATTTTTTAAAATTTACCTGCAAAGTGTTCAGTTTCTCTAGAAACCACCATGGAGAGAACTTTGCTAAATCTCTTCGTACCAATTGCAACACTTATTGTATTTTGTTTCTTGTGGAAAGTTAAGAAAATAATTCATACTAAAGAATTGAAATTATGAAATTTATACTAAAAAAGAACTGAAAATAAAGAACTGAAACTATTTTTCAGAGAATAGACATTTCATCAAACACCTTACATGCATTTGAATTTTATCCCAACATCACAATTAAAATCACATCTTGTCCCTTCTATCACTAACATTTATACCTTAAAGTTGTTTTCCAATCACAAAATATACAAATAAATGAAAGCAATCAAATACCCAAATTAACTTTTATCCAATATACGAAAAAACATATGACAGTAGTTGCAAAAATACTTCCATCGAAGGACATGATAACAATGATTGGAGAAGACAATGCCGACGAGCAGAAAAGGAATCCACAACAAAGAAATCGGAGAGAAGAAGGCTAAAGAGGAGACACAGGAAGAAGAAAAAAGAAGACACAGGTGGGGGGGATGTCGGGTAAGTTTAAATTTAAAGAGATTTTACCAACCGAAATTTTTGTAAATAAATTCAAAATTTTTTATTCCACAAATAATTCTCGCCTTTGTATAAACGGATATCTTATACCGTCGCTAAATATTTTACTGACGGGAATCTTGTACTGTCGCTAAAGTCCATCGAAAAATTTGATGGGATGATTTCCCTCCATATTTAGCGATGAATATTAGTACCGTCGTTAAACAAAAATTTTCTCGTCAATTTTACCTATAGAAATGCATTTCTCGTTGGTAATTTGTAATAGAATTTGTACACATTCCGTTGGTAAGCTTATTTAGCGACGTAATTTACTAACAGAAAAAAGGCATCGCAAATACAGCCGTAGGTAATTTATCGATGGAAATTTTGTTCAGTCAGTAAATTTACCAAATGAGAAAATTTTTCTGTCAAAAAATTACAAGCGAATTTGGCTTTTCCGTCGGTAATTACCTACAAAAAAAATTGTCGATAAATTCATTATATTTTACCTAAGGAAATAGATTTTTCATCGGTAAATTTGTTAAAAACTATTTTTTAAATTTACCTGTAAAGTGTTCAGTTTCTCTGGAAGTCACCATGGAGAGAACTTTCCTAAATCTCTTCGTATCAATTGCAGCACTTATTATATTCTGGTTCTTGTAGAAAGTTAAAAAAATAATTCATACTAAAGAATTAAAATTATGAAATTCATACTAAAAAAGAACTGAAAATAAAGAACTGAAACTATTTTTTTTTAAAGAACAAACATTTCATCAAACACCTTACATGCATCTGAAATTAATCCCAACATCCCAACTAAAATCACTTCTTGTCCCTTCTATCACTAACATTTATATCTTAAAGTTGTTTTCCAATCACAAATTATACAAATAAATGAAAGTAATCAAATATCCAAATTAACTTTCATCCAATATACGAAAAAACATATGACAATAGTTGCAAAAATACCTCCACCGAAGGAGACGATGACAATAGCTAGAGAAGACAATATCGACGAGCAGAAAAGGAGTCCACAACAGAGAAATCGGAGAGAAGAAGGTCGCAGAGGAGACACAAGAAGAAGGAAGAAGAAGACACAGGTGGGGGAAGATGTCGGATAAGTTTAAATTTAAAGAGATTTTACCAACGTAAAGTTTTGTAGATAAATTCAAAAAATAATTTCTGCTAATAATTCTCACCTTTTTACAGACGGATATCTTATACCATCCCTAAATCTTTTACTGACGGGAATCTTATACTATCGCTAAAGTCCATCAAAAAATTTGATGGGATGATTTCCCTCCATATTTAGCGACAAATATTAGTACCGTCGTTAAACAAAAATTTTCTTGTCAATTTTACCCACGAAAATGCATTTTTTGTTGGTAATTTGCAACAGAATTTGTACACATTCCATTGGTATGCTAATTTAGCAATGAAATTTACTAACGAAAAAGGGCGTCGGAAATATAATCGTAGGTAAATTTATCGACAAAAATTTTTATACTGTCGGTAAATTTACCGATGAAACTTTTGTTTGGTCGGTAAATTTACCAAAGGAGAAAATTTTTCTGTCAAAAAATTACCAACGGATTTGATTTTTTCGTCGCTAATTACCTACGGAAAAAGAATTCTCTTCGGTAAATCCAATATATTTTACCTAAGGAAATAGATTTTTCATCAGTAAATTTGCTAAAAACTATATTTTAAAATTTACCTACAAAGTGTTCAGCTTCTTTGAAGGCCACCATGGAGAGAACTTTGCTAAATCTCTTCGTACCAATCGCAGCACTTATTATATTCTGGTTCTTGTGGAAAGTTAAGAAAATAATTCATACTAAAAAAGAACTGAAAATAAAGAACTGAAACTATTTTAAAAAAAAACAGACATTTCATTAATACCTTACATGCATATGAAATTAATCCCAACATCACAACTAAAATCACATCCTGTCCCTTCTATCACTAACATTTATACCTTAAAGTTGTTTTCCAATCACAAAATATACAAATAAATGAAAGTAATCAATTACCCAAATTAACTTTCATCCAATATACCAAAAAACACATGACAGTAGTTGCAAAAATACCTCCATCAAAGGACACGATGACAATGACCGAAGAAGACAATGCCGACGAGCAGAAAAGGAGTTCACAACAAAGAAATCGTAGAGAAGAAAGCTGAAGAGGAGACACAGGAAGAAAAGAAGACACAAGTGGGGGGATGTCAGGTGAGTTTAAATTTAAAAAGATTTTATCGACGGAATTTACCGACGAAAATTTCGTAGGTAAACTGAATTTTTTTTATTTCACTAATAATTCCCGCCTTTTTACTAACGGATATCTTATACCATCGCTAAATCCTTTACCAACAGGAATCTAATACCGTCGGTAAAGTCCATTGCAAAATTTGTCGGGATGATTTCCCTCTATATTTAGTAACGGATATTAGTACCGTCGCTAAACTTAAATTTTCCCATCAATATTACCTACGGAAATGGATTTTCAGTCGGTAATTTGCAACAGTATATTTTTTGTCTGTAATTTTCCATTGGTAATTCTTGCTTTTCTTGTAGTGTGGCCTTCTAAATAGAGTTCCATCCAAATTGGTTGACAAGACACCATATGAGATAAAGACTAGTAGAAGACTAAGGTTGTCACACTTAAAGATTTGAGGATGGGATGTTTATGTGAAGCGTGCAATATTTGATAAACTTCAAGCTAGATCAGATAAATTCAAAATTTTGGGGTATTTGAAATAGAGTATTAGATATCAATTTTATCACTATCTTAAGCAAATTATGTTTATCTCATGACATACTATGTTCTTAAAAAGAAAATTTATTCTTAAAGAAAGTAGTGGGAGTGATGTAGAACTTAGAGAAGTTCAAGAGTCATAAATTCACATCCAGATATAACTAGAACCTTAAGTTGATACATATGATATACAACCAGTGGTTCTAGAGACATATAGTCCATAACACACTACCGGGATACATCATCCACCACTAAATTGGATCTACATATTGAAAAGGGGAAGGATAATGTATCGCTTATACATTATGAGCATACTACATTTAAAGAAGCAATGTCTGACATTGATTCTTTACAATGGAATGAAGCCATGAGATTTTAAATGTAATCCATGTACACTAACCAAGTACGGACTTTCGTGGATGCACTTGATGGTATTGTACTTATTGGATGCAAGTAGATTTTAAAGAGAAAATTTGACATGGATGGTAATGTACATACATACAAAGCAAGGATAGTAGCTAAAGGTTGCAAACAAAAAAATAAGGAGTTGATTTTAATGAAACCTTTTCTCCAGTAGTTATGCTAAAATCTATAAGGATCTTATTGGTTATAGTTCCAGATAATGATTATGAAATTTGACAGATGGATGTCAAAATAGTATTTCTCAATGGGAATTTGCAAGAGGAAGTTCATATGACACAACCTGAGGGTTTTTAATCTAAGATATTTCCTAATTAGGTATACAAGTTTCAAAATTCTATTTATGGACTTAAGCAAGCATCACAAAGTTGAAACACCCTTTTTGATGAGGTGATTAAAGAGTTTCATTTTATAAAAAATATGGATGAGCCCTGTGTCTATAAGAAGGATAGTAGGAATGCAATCGTTTTCCTAGTACTATATATGGATGACATATTGCTGATTGGAAATGATATACCAATCTCGAGCCTATAAAGTCAAAGAGGTTGCTTGGGTTATCCCAATCCACATATATAGACAAAGTGTTAAAGAGGTTTGGCATGGAGAATTCTAAGAGAGGATTCTTACCCATGTCGTATAGGATTTCTCCCTCACTAAGTACATGTTCTAGGACATAAGAAGACACAAAATAAAATGGATTTTGTTCTATATGCTTCGACAATCAGATCAATCATATATGCGATGCTATGTACTAGACTAAATGTCTATTATGTTTTGAGCATAACTAACTGATTTGTAATATTCCATCTCTTGAATTGTTAAGGGATTAAAGTGTTAGATTAATGAGTCTCATGAGTTGCATCATATAGAATGAATTTGGTTTTTTTCAACATAAATTTATGATTTCAGTCATATGCATGATAATAGAATACACACATGAATTGTGATTTAAACAAATTGCACTTAATTGACATATTCCAGGGTATGAAACTAAAATGAATGTGACATGAATGTGCATTTCTAATGTCTTGTACTTTGGTTTGCCAATAACAACACATGAATTGTGATTTAGACAAATTGCACTCAATTGACATATTCTAGGGTATGAAACTAAAATGAATGTGACATGAATGTGCATTTCCCATGTCTTGTACTTTGGTTTACCAATAACAAGAATTAATGGATTAAAATCAGTAATTTGGAATTAATTGTTATAATTGAGAGATTGATGAGTTAATATATACATTTAATTTAGGAAAAATGTCAAGTGGCAAGACAAGTTGACACATGAAAATTTAGGATAACTAGGCCTATGAAATAAGTGACACATGGCAGTAGAATTGATTGACAAATGGGAGAATAGTTGAGTGACATTTGGCAATGTATAAAGAGGAAAAATGGTTTACATGAACATGTGACAAGTGTCATTATAGAGTAATGACACCTTGCATCTAATGAATTGAACTATTGCACAAGATTGTTTCATCTACATTTAATGTCTTCTTTCTTCTTCTCCTCCCTCTCACCACCGAGAACTCACTTCTTCCTCACAGCTTTCAACTTTTGCCTAAGTTCTATCCATTATCACCTTGTACTTAAGATGGTCTTACATGCATGGAAGGATAGGTTAGCTTGATAATGAAAGAGGCAATTGAGTTGATCAGGTAAGTAAAATACTAATCTTTTGTGCTATATGTTAATAGAACTTAATGATGATTGAATTACGGATGTATTGATTGTGATATTGGTGTTAAATGAGTGCTGGAAAAATGATGCATGAATGGTAGTTTCTGTTTTGCATTTTATGCATGAAAAACAGTAGGTTATAGATTATTATATGGATGAATTAGGTTGAGGTTTGAAGTATAAATGAAGGTAAATTCATGTTAAAGATAGGTGTTATTGAATTTGGAAATGTTAGGACTACATGTATGATGTTATAAAATGAATGGTGAAGAAACAAATGAGTAAAGTTTTATGAGATTTATGTAACCAAGATGGAAGCCATTTTAACATGAATTGAAGTAGCTTTTGAGAGTATAAATTATAGAAAATTTGAAGTGCTAATGATGATCCTAAGTATATGAAATTTGTGGAGAATTGAGGGAAATTGGATAGTGCACATTGAGGCACTCGTCCCACGATCGTGGAAGGTCCCCCCATGATCGTGGCCAATGCTTTGAAATGAAAATTTTCTATTTTTTGTAATTGTTGAACCACATGATGATAAATTACTTTACTTTAGTGCATTTGGAATTGATTGGGGCTTGAAATGAACTTAGATTGTTGCTTGATTAATTGGTTAAAAACTTGATATGTTTAGATTGTTAATTGATGTCATAACCTAAGGAATGGATTGTTTTGATATCAATGTATCAAAATCTAGACATTATGAGTTGTCAAAGGAATAAAGATGTTCTTATGAACATGATCTTAAGGACATGAGTAATGTGTATTAGGCATGAATGAATGAGCATTGATGAACATGAGGAAAGTATAAATGAGAATTGAGTAAATGTATGGTTGATGAATTTTAGAGTAATCAAACTTACTCAAGGTGTAAACCTAAATGTAAAGAGGTAATATACAAGCTATAATATTTGAATGGTTAAGATCTTTGTATATGAATACATACCCAGAAAGTCAATTGAGCATGCATTGAAACATGGCATAAGTAAATGTGAATGATTGAATAATCATATGATTAACCAAGTTAGTGATTTGTGAACTATATGTGTATGCATAACGATAAACACACATGGTGATCACCAACATCCAGACATTGTCAGATCATCAAGGAAATAACTTATCTAGAGTTTACTGTGAATTAACCTAGATGTTTCTCACTATGATTGAATTGTATTTGGTTAATATTCATTTATTGAATAATTACTTATATGATTGCTATGATTATAGACATTGTTGGTCAGAGGAGTTTGATATTTGGGAATGTATATAGAAGTGTTTTCAAATTGTATGTGTAAAATGGAATGTATACTCAACTAAGTGTTGAATGTTGGACTCAGGTCCAAAGAATGTGATAAATGACATGAACACATTGAATGAAAAGTATTGCTAGCATATTATGTGAATTGATGCATTCCATTACATTCATATGCATGATCAGATAAAGGAGTTGTGATCGGAGTGAGTAGCGTGAAAAAGAGCTTTAAGCTTAGGAATTGTGCAAAAAGAGCCATAGGGTTAGTTAATAATGAGCTCAACATCCATAATGGATACATGATAGTAAATAGATGCTCGATCACAACAAAGTAAAATAAAAATGGAGTCTGTGCATTTGCATATATATAACTTTACATGTATCATATGAATGATTGAGATGAATTAATGGATTGTTCTAGAATAGTGTTATGAAATGTTTATATACATAATGTACTTATACTTGATGAAATCTGACAAAATGTGATGTGGGATTTGATATTGGATGATGTGTTAAACTTCTTGAAATTGGTTATGTAGCGGCCCCTTACCGTAGGGTACGCACCGGGACGCCCGTGGGTCGTTCCGACGCATATCCCACAGCAAAGGAGTGCTACCCT